>OY776305.1:28756024-28868507 GCA_963675345.1 Trididemnum clinides | reverse complement strand
CGAAATGAAGCACTTACGCTTGAGTTATTACAGTTCCAAGGGCCCCATCAGTAACATCGAGGTTAAGAATACCAAATCAGCCAGCTGCGCCAGCTTCCCCTAGTTGGAAAAGAAATTGCTTTAACACTTGGTTGATGAGTAGCATGACACTAATATTTTGTAGTAAAAGATTAAACAGGGCCATCTTTACTTCTTTTTGTAGGGAAATGATCAATTTTTGCTTGGAGTAGTCTACTTTTTAAATGTTTAGAGACTTCATTTTTAAATAATTCTTTTTGAAAATGAAGATAGGTAATGCCAAAGAGCCTCAAAATGTAGCTTTTGAAACGCAATAGTCAAAATGTACCAAAGGAATCAGTTTTTCTAGAAATTGCATATTTGTGAAATGTAGTCACTAAAATTTTGACTGGTTTTGACCAGTACGCTACATTTAAAAATCTTTAGAGATTTCATTTTTTGATAAATCTTTTTGAAAATTTCGGTAGATAATGCCTAAATAACCATGCTTTTGAGGAAAAGCAGTCAAAATGTACCAAAGAACTGACTTTTTCTAAAAACGGCAGGTTTCTATGGTCTGGTAGGAAAACTTTTCAAGAGAGACTGCAAAATGATTTATGGCAACCAATTTTTGATCGGCCATTATAAACTAATCCATAGTCCTAACTAATTAGAGCTACATATTGCTGGAAATTTTTGCCAATTTCCTAAGCTTTTACACGTCGCTAATTGTTAGTATCTTATAGTAATCCTTATGTATTAAACTTACATGTGTTTTCTCAGCTTACCACTTTGTTTCTTTTTTGGTGGAGGGATAGGCTACAGATCATGAAGTTTAAGCTTTTTAGTATCAAAGCAAATAGTAAAAATACATTTCTTATATTATCGAAATTGCCTTGAAATAACATTCATTTTGTTAAAAAAAAGATTGAAATTCGGTTGAGAAATGAGGTCACAAATCAGTTTTTAAGTAAACTGACTTTGAAAAATTTTACGACTCTTGAAACAAATGTCTTATATGATGATCTATGGTAGCGAAAGACTATGTTGATCATATCAGACAGCATTATTACATCATGGAGCGAGTTTGAAGCGTGCAAGAGAAAAAAAGGAAGAAGAATGGTTAGAAGGCTTGAAATGTTTAAATAAAGAATCTGTTATTGTGTTGTCAATTGAGTTTCAATTGCTATAGAGCTTTTTTATCAAAATCACATCGTTAATATCTCCAACATAGCTTTTAATCGTGTTTTTACGATTAGTAGTTTTTGAGAAAATACAGAGAACAAATTGCGCAATCAAGCTTTTGCTATGAAATAAATTTAGACCCCAAAAGAATAAAATAATTTTGTAAGTTGGAAGCTGGCTTTGGTTTGAGCGAAAAACGGTTTTTCTCGGTCAAGAAATGCATGCTTGAAAAATTTATCTTTGATTGTGACGTTATAATAGCAACCGCGAAGATCTTATTTTCTGTGAGTTTTTCTAAAACAACGCACACAGTTTTTTTTGATGCGAGTTTTTTTACTGAGCATAACACATAACATACAAAACCCAAAAGGTGTGATATAACCCAAAAATGTTGCACAGATTTATTGATTTTTTATGACAGTATGTCTTCCGAAACTTAAGCAGTTACAATTTGACGACAAAAGAATTTACCAAAATTCTACCCGATCAACAATCTTAATCATGATTGTAATCCATAGACTTTAGTTACGAAATTTTACGAAGAAACTCAAACTGGTTTAAACTCACTTTACACCTACTTTACAAGCTGATAGTATTGACGGACTGCAACTGAAGCCACTTAGGCTAAAGTAACTAAGAACAGCAGGCAGTCTGTACAATCCGCGCGTTAAACACAAACTCATAAAACGTAATTATGGGCAAACAGTGAGACGCCGAGGCTCTATTGCATCATCAATCGAAAGGTTGTGAGTTCGATCCTTTGATAATGAACAAGAAAGGCTGGCGGGTACAATAATAACGTCACCAACTTTATGACACTCAACCCTGTAGGTCAGTGGTTTTCAAACTTTTTGCTGGAGCGAAACTCCGAGGAAACAGCTACAGCAGTAACAGCTACACAAACTGAATAAAAAATTTTTTCTTCTTCGTCGTTTGAGCTATTTGTTGTGAGCTTTATGCAGAAAGATGTATATATAGGTCACACTGCGTTAGCGCTCACGCTCGGTTTGCAAGTCTTAAGTTGGACTGGGGCCACCACGACGGGTAAACTGCTTGGCCCCATCATCCGTCTACCACATGAAAATGGAGGCGTCCCGTTAAGTTCCTTGCCCAAGGACACAACAAGCAAACTTGCGGGCTTGTTCTCCACATTATCCTTATTGTGCTGAGCGCCAAGCAGAGAAGCTGTGAACACCATTTTTTAAAGTCTTTTAGTATGACTCGACTTGGGAAATGAACCCCAGATCTATCGACTGCGAAGCGGACGCTCTAACCACTACGCCATCGTATCGGTTACAATAGGGATAGTGTCGAGAACAAGCCGCAAGTTTGCTTGTTGTATCCTTGGGCAAGGAACTTAACGGGACGCCTCCATTTTCATGTGGTAGACGGATGATGGGGCCAAGCAGTTTACCCGTCGTGGTGGCCCCAGTCTAACTGAAGACTTGCAAATCGAGCGTGAGCGCTAATGCAGTGTAACCTATATATATATATATATATATATATATATATATATACTGTATATATACCTCTTTCTGCGTAATGCTTACCACAAATAGCTCATACGACGAAGAAGAAGAAGCTAAGACAAGTTTAAGCTAAACTTAAGGTTTACCAAACTTTTTGCTTCGTGGATTCTTTTTTGCGAATCTGCTTTTTTGTGGACCCAAATTATATGTGACATTACTTTTGTCACCCGACTCACTTACAATAATGATAAATGAAATACAAATACAATTTATTCGTCAATGTAATGGATGGGCTTGCTTCACTTTGCACAATTCATCAGTTCTTGGGAACATTTGTGACAAACAAACCGGTAGGTTAGACTCGACACTCAGCCTGAATCTATATTTTGTCTTCATATTAGTGAGAGCTGAAAATGCCTTCTCACATCTATAAGTATTGGCAAAAGGTTATAAATTTTTTGTTGCCTTTTGGTATAGCAGTAAGTATTCGTCTGCAACACTTAACCAGAAAGATGCGATAGTTTTTTGATTAAAACAAATCAGTAATTTTCGATCCGATGAGAACTCTGCTAATTCTTCTTCTCGTCCTGAAAGCTTAGTTTTTTTTACAGTAAAAGGATTTAAAACCTAATTGAAATCTTCATACGTCTCTTTTACAAAATACTTTTTAAAATGTTCGCATAGCAGTTCCAAGTGTTTGAATGTCCGGCAAAATCAAGGTTTTGTTAATTGTTAGTTTTTGGCAATGTAATCACCAAGAACCGGAAACATATCCAGTACATGGTCATTAATTCTATTTTTCCAAATTTGTAGTTTCTTTGTGAATGCTACGATTTTATTTCGGCTCATTAAAATGTTCGTGTCTCTTCCCTGAAGCGATAAGTTCAGTTCGTTAAGAAGGTTAAAAAATATCAGCCAGGTATGCGAGTTTTCCAAGCCAAAATTCATCGCAAACTAATAGCGCCAAGGGCGTGTTGTGTGCATGCAAGAAAAGTAATACCTCCTCTTGCATTTCAAGCAGGCGAGTAGTATGTAATACGACTTTCGACCCCTATTTTGTGGTGGTGCTTTGGTGGCGCGCTACGTCATTTCCGAACGTGAACGTGTAACCGATACGATGGCGTAGTGGTTAGAGCGTCCGCTTCGCAGTCGATAGATCTGGGGTTCATTTCCCAAGTCGAGTCATACTAAAAGACTTTAAAAAATGGTGTTCACAGCTTCTCTGCTTGGCGCTCAGCACAATAAGGATAATGTGGAGAACAAGCCCGCAAGTTTGCTTGTTGTGTCCTTGGGCAAGGAACTTAACGGGACGCCTCCATTTTCATGTGGTAGACGGATGATGGGGCCAAGCAGTTTACCCGTCGTGGTGGCCCCAGTCCAACTTAAGACTTGCAAACCGAGCGTGAGCGCTAACGCAGTGTGACCTATATATACATCTTTCTGCATAAAGCTCACAACAAATAGCTCAAACGACGAAGAAGAAAAAATTTTTTATTCAGTTTGTGTAGCTGTTACTGCTGTAGCTGTTTCCTCGGAGTTTCGCTCCAGCAAAAAGTTTGAAAACCACTGACCTACAGGGTTGAGTGTCATAAAGTTGGTGACGTTATTATTGTACCCGCCAGCCTTTCTTGTTCATTATCAAAGGATCGAACTCACAACCTTTCGATTGATGATGCAATAGAGCCTCGGCGTCTCACTGTTTGCCCATAATTACGTTTTATGAGTTTGTGTTTAACGCGCGGATTGTACAGACTGCCTGCTGTTCTTAGTTACTTTAGCCTAAGTGGCTTCAGTTGCAGTCCGTCAATACTATCAGCTTGTAAAGTAGGTGTAAAGTGAGTTTAAACCAGTTTGAGTTTCTTCGTAAAATTTCGTAACTAAAGTCTATGGATTACAATCATGATTAAGATTGTTGATCGGGTAGAATTTTGGTAAATTCTTTTGTCGTCAAATTGTAACTGCTTAAGTTTCGGAAGACATACTGTCATAAAAAATCAATAAATCTGTGCAACATTTTTGGGTTATATCACACCTTTTGGGTTTTGTATGTTATGTGTTATGCTCAGTAAAAAAACTCGCATCAAAAAAAACTGTGTGCGTTGTTTTAGAAAAACTCACAGAAAATAAGATCTTCGCGGTTGCTATTATAACGTCACAATCAAAGATAAATTTTTCAAGCATGCATTTCTTGACCGAGAAAAACCGTTTTTCGCTCAAACCAAAGCCAGCTTCCAACTTACAAAATTATTTTATTCTTTTGGGGTCTAAATTTATTTCATAGCAAAAGCTTGATTGCGCAATTTGTTCTCTGTATTTTCTCAAAAACTACTAATCGTAAAAACACGATTAAAAGCTATGTTGGAGATATTAACGATGTGATTTTGATAAAAAAGCTCTATAGCAATTGAAACTCAATTGACAACACAATAACAGATTCTTTATTTAAACATTTCAAGCCTTCTAACCATTCTTCTTCCTTTTTTTCTCTTGCACGCTTCAAACTCGCTCCATGATGTAATAATGCTGTCTGATATGATCAACATAGTCTTTCGCTACCATAGATCATCATATAAGACATTTGTTTCAAGAGTCGTAAAATTTTTCAAAGTCAGTTTACTTAAAAACTGATTTGTGACCTCATTTCTCAACCGAATTTCAATCTTTTTTTTAACAAAATGAATGTTATTTCAAGGCAATTTCGATAATATAAGAAATGTATTTTTACTATTTGCTTTGATACTAAAAAGCTTAAACTTCATGATCTGTAGCCTATCCCTCCACCAAAAAAGAAACAAAGTGGTAAGCTGAGAAAACACATGTAAGTTTAATACATAAGGATTACTATAAGATACTAACAATTAGCGACGTGTAAAAGCTTAGGAAATTGGCAAAAATTTCCAGCAATATGTAGCTCTAATTAGTTAGGACTATGGATTAGTTTATAATGGCCGATCAAAAATTGGTTGCCATAAATCATTTTGCAGTCTCTCTTGAAAAGTTTTCCTACCAGACCATAGAAACCTGCCGTTTTTAGAAAAAGTCAGTTCTTTGGTACATTTTGACTGCTTTTCCTCAAAAGCATGGTTATTTAGGCATTATCTACCGAAATTTTCAAAAAGATTTATCAAAAAATGAAATCTCTAAAGATTTTTAAATGTAGCGTACTGGTCAAAACCAGTCAAAATTTTAGTGACTACATTTCACAAATATGCAATTTCTAGAAAAACTGATTCCTTTGGTACATTTTGACTATTGCGTTTCAAAAGCTACATTTTGAGGCTCTTTGGCATTACCTATCTTCATTTTCAAAAAGAATTATTTAAAAATGAAGTCTCTAAACATTTAAAAAGTAGACTACTCCAAGCAAAAATTGATCATTTCCCTACAAAAAGAAGTAAAGATGGCCCTGTTTAATCTTTTACTACAAAATATTAGTGTCATGCTACTCATCAACCAAGTGTTAAAGCAATTTCTTTTCCAACTAGGGGAAGCTGGCGCAGCTGGCTGATTTGGTATTCTTAACCTCGATGTTACTGATGGGGCCCTTGGAACTGTAATAACTCAAGCGTAAGTGCTTCATTTCGAGTTAGCTTGCTTTTTGCCTGGCTGCGTTTATGTCAGAACCAAGCTAAATGCGCTCAGCAAGAGGCTATGGCGTTATAATCGATGGTAAAAACGCAAAAAGTTATTATGGTGGCAATCAGACGCTGGGTTTATTTAAGTCCAAAATTAAATTCTTCAAACAAAAAATGCAATTTTTGAAAAAAAATTATTTTCAATAATGACGTCATTGTGACATCATCAAACCTTATTATGACACTCATATTGAACTGGTGATTATTCGTACCAAGTTTGATGTTTGACCTCCCAGTAGTTTTGGAGAAGTTAAAGCGCAAGAACGACATTTACATCTTTGCTACTCACATGTAGAATGTGATGACGTGACCGACTCATCTGGACAACCATCCAGAGGTGGTGATCAATCGTGCCGAGTTTGGTGTAAGTAGGCTTTATAGTTTTCGAACAGTTAACAAAAATCAGCTAACCAAAGAAAAAATCTTTGTTTCATAGTATTATATGTATTAGCCGGCCTCGCCCGGCAGGGACCCTCAATCACTTTCGCCAAGGCTAACAACTTCAGCCGGCCAAGCCGACTTCACCATCGTGTTGTTAAAGCGCAGATTCATCATTTTTCCGATGCATCCCAAGGATCATTTGGTTATATATCGTATCTGCCCTTAATTAACGACAACAATTAAATTCATTGTGCGTTACCAATGGGTAAAAACAAACTTACCCCCTCAAATCCTTGATGACACCGCGACTGGAGTTGTGCGCAGCCACTACCTCTGTTAGGTTCGATAACGTTCTTCGGAAAGAACTTAACCAACTCTATGAACTGCATCGTCTATGTTTTGGACGGATAGTACCACAGTACTCTGTTATATTAACAATGAAAATAAGGTTTTCCATACTTTTGTATCTAATTACATTCAGTAGATTCGAAATTCGTCCAAACCATCGCAATGGCGCTACGTAAACTCTGAACAAAATCCAGCAGATGATCCTAGCCGTGGTCTCACCATTGACGAGCTCCTTTGTCGTGATCGATCGAAATTTTGCTCTGACTTTTATGAAAAACAAAAGACGATTGGCCAGCTCAACCAACCTTGCTTCAAGAAAACTTTCCAGAGCAAAAAACCGACATACAAAGGCTCTCCTGTCTGGCTGTACTTTGCGAACTGCCTCATTTTCTGGATGACCTGATATCACGCTATCCTAGTTGGCAAAGGTTACTAAGGGTATGTGCTTAAATTCTGCGTTTCAAAAGTTTAATTTTATCCAAAGAACCCGAGAATACGGCTACTGTAACCAAACCTAAAGCTCGTATTTCACAAAAACTTATAACCTGTCTATTGTTAGAAGAAATATCAAAGGCCGAAATGCTGATATTTTCTTATCTTCAGCACAAATACTATAAAGAAAAAATGGATGATCTCCGTAAAGAAAAGCTTATTCGAACCCCTAGCTCCTTGATCAAACTTGATCCTTTTATAAAAACGGCCTTATGCACGTCGGAGGGCGTTTGAAGTTTGCAGCATTTTTACCTTTTTTCAAAAACACCAGATCATTCTTCCTCATTCAAATTATGTTACTGATCTTATCATTAGAGATATTCACACTCAGTTAGGCCACGCAGGTCGAGAGCATGTACTAGAGGATTTTCAGAAAAAATTCTGGCTTGTCAGGGATAATGCAGCCACTCGGAAACTTTTTAATTCATGTGTAGTGTGTCGCAAGCGTTCTAATATTTCATGCACACAACAAATGGCAGACTTACCCTCACGAAGATTAACACCCAATAAACCACTCTTTTCATCTGTTGTATTGATTTTTTCGGACCCTTCCTCACACGCAAAGGTAAAAGTAATACGAAACGCTATGTAGTAATTTTCACTTGTCTCACAACAAGGTCTGTCCATTTGAAAGTAGCCTATAACTTAGATACTTTTTCCTTTATACAAGCCCTTCGGAGATTTGTGGCTAGGAGAGGACAAATGACCAAAATGGTGTCCGATAACAGTACCAATTTTATTGAAGGAAAGGGCGAACTACGAGAGGCAATTCAAGCTGGGAATAATGAACAAATCAGTGATTTTCTTCCGCAGAAAGGTATATCCTGGTCCTTTAACCCGCCAGGGGCGTCGCACTATGGAGGCACATGGGAAAGGCTAATCACATCAATTCGCAAGAATTTAAAATCTGTTTGCATTGAACAAATCCTCACTGACAAATCTCTTTCTACGCTTATGTGTGAAATAGAAAGTATTCTCAACAGTAGACTACTCACAACCGTCTCCAATGACCCTTATGACCTGGAGCCCTTAACCCCTAATCACCTTCTGCTACTCAAGCCTAATGGATTACTTTCTTTAGGAGTCTTTGACAAACGGGATCTCTACTCCGGAAAACAATGAAGACAAATCGAATTTTTAGCCAATGTGTTCGGGTCCCAGTAGATAAAAGAATATTTATTCACACTACAACATCGACAAAAATGGACCCGGCTTTCGCACAACCTGACCGTTTATGATGTAGTTCTGGTGCACGATAAGGGTTTGCCTCGTAACACCTGACTATTAAGACGCATTGTAGAAGTTTACCATGATTCATCCGGTTTCGTACGTACTGTTAAAAATGCGAACGAATCAGTCGTAAATAACACGGCCAATTACTAAACTTACTCTTTTACACGCGACAGAATGCCAAAACTCAATGAAACATTGTGCTGTATGGTCATTTACGTACTAGATCTAATGTTTGTAATGTATTTCCTTATTCGTAATTGTAACTGTAATTGCATTTTGCTTGTTTATGTAACCTATTATATTATTGTCATTTATTAATATTTAATGTGCGTTAATAATCACTAGTTATAGAATTTTGTGTCAAGCTTAAGTTGGAAGCTTAACGGCCCGGGTATGTAAGCGTCAAACAAATTTTGTCAAAACATTGAAGCACTCGGGATTCGAACCATCGTCATTAAATCTTGTCTCAATAACTTTACGTCACCTTAAAGTCTACGTATCTAACGCCTTGCCCGCAATCATTCAAATTACCCTGCCTGCAAATAAAACGCATCTTTTCTCTCCACCTTGTAATTAGCACTGCCGTCACGATTCGTTTAACTGTCTTTTATTTCAAAATAGCCATTAATTTTTTAAGTTTAGCAGTGTTTGATTTCAAAGTGTTACATCAGTTGCAGCCTTTTGAATTCAATTATGATTTATTTTACAGTGTTTTTGTTTGTTTATTTAGGTCAATAGTTATGTTTAGTGCTAACTGTAATACAAAACTTGTCAAACTAATCAAAGTGATTGCCGTAATTGCCAATAAGTAGGGCCCGCTAAAGTCAATAAAGTCAAAATTCTTTCAGGACCTCGTTACATGATTAAACGTGTACTAACGTTCGTTTCAGGTGTTCAGGAGTCTGTTTTGGTAGATTTTATAAGTCAAAATAAAGTCAAAATTTTGCATAAAGTCAAAACTTGTCAAAATTGTCTTCATCAAAAATTTCCTTACAAAAACGAACAAATTTATATTTTTTTGAATTTTTGAGCTGCTATTAAAATTTTATGCGCAGTTTTATTTGATTTTAAACTTCTCAAATAGTTGCAATGGTAAAAATGCGTGCGGTAATTGAGAAGGAAATAGCACTCATTATGCATGAAATCGTCATTGTTGATGCTTAAACACATAATTGTTAAACAATTAATCTATTCCTATAAACCTTTGCGCTCTTTACACGTGGTCTTTTTAAGTCGTAGCTTGCAAAGCAAAGAATGCCCAAACAAACCAAATTTTCTACAGCGAAAGTTAAGCAAATTTGCCAGGAATATTCGGATGAGTTTTCGGCAACTCCTGGCCGCGACTTGCGATGCAACCTTTGCGACGTGTTAGTCAAATGCAACAAAAAGTTTTTTGTGGAAAGCCACCGAAAAAGTAAGCAACATCAAAGATAATTGGAGACGAAGAGCAAATCCCAAAGTAAGCAAACCTTTTTACAACTCGATCAAGTAAACTTCAAGGAACAGGTTGTCTCTTTATTCTTAGCTGCAGATATCCCACTTCATAAACTGAACCATCCTTCTTTAAAGTCTCTGTTTGCTACAATGGGAAAAGTATTGCCTTCGGAGACTGCAGCCCGGGCATGTGTTGCTAAATTAGCATCCCAAAAAGAACAAATTCAAGAACTACCGGTACTTCGTGACAAAAAAATTTTTTAAACTGTGGATGAAGCAGAGATTGCTAAACAAAAGTATATTAGTGTGCTTGTGGGCAGCTTAGATGCCCCAAATCAGACATTCCTCGTTGATTGCCATCCACTTGACAATGGTAGCAATGTTAATGGCAGTATTATTCTGCACACTGTGGATGACATATTGCGACAACTTGAAATAAAATGCGAGAATTTTTCATTGCTCTTGACTGATGCTGCTCGGTACATGTCTTTGGCTGGAAAGACATTAAAGGAATTATACCCTTTTTTGATGCATGTCACCTGCGTTGCGCACTTACTACATAACTGCGCTATGCGTGTGCGTGCTCGTTTTAAAAATATTGATGAAATAATAGCAACGATCAAGGCAGCAACAATCAAAAACAAAGATCGCAAGAAAGATTTTCATGATGCTGGTCTGCCATCTGCTCCTGACCCTGTAATTACAAAATGGGCAACTTGGCTTAGAGCTGCTTTATATTACAGTGAGAACCTTCCAGCTGTTCGTACCATTGTCAACAATTGGACAAGTGCAGGCCTCTTAGTCAGCAGAGCAAAAGACGCTATCAATGTGAAAGATTTGGTGCCGGATTTGGTTAAAATAAATCAATACTGGACTCTAGCAACCAACGTAGAGTTCTTAGAAGAAAGTGCCTGCACGATAACCGAAGCATACGGACTGCTGAAGAATATGCAATTCGATGATGATCCATGCGCAATTAAAAATTACATTAAAAAACGACTATCCAACTCTGATTTAGAAACAATAATAAACTGTACCAACTTGACAATTGACCCAACAAGCTACGCAGTATTGCAAAAAGCCCAGCCAACCTCTGCTGCTGTTGAGAGGTCGTTTTCTATGCTCAGTAAATTACTGAGAAAAGACAGAAACTTTGATGTTAAGAACGTAAAAAATATATGATGCTGAGTTACAATATAAAGTCCTGGTAATTATACTGTGTGGCTTTCGTTAAAAACATCATAGACAGACTGTTAATGTACAGTACAGTTGCGATAACAATGCATTTTTTGTATTACACACTAATTGATACCGGTACACGTAATGGCTCGTTATTCTAGGTTTTGACGTCATGCATCGCTTTGTTGCATTAGCTTCAAGACTGAGTGATTGAGAAAATGTTTAAAGTAGGCTACCTTCTTCTTTAAAAACTTATGTAAATTGCGGATTATAAAACATTTTTAATCAAAAAAGTGCAACAAGGCATAAATAACAGGCGAAAGCGGTTAAGTCAAAATAAAGTCCAAATTTTGCTAAAATGAAGTCAAAAATATGTTTTTTTAGGTCAAATAAAAAATGGCCCTAGCAATAAGTAAATAATGCGTTTATCCCAGATCGTTATATAATGCTGTCAATTTTCATGTTTAAATGTTTAATTTTAAGTGTAATATTCCACGTTTGAATCTTCACTTTTTGTATTACACACTAAGATGAATCTTCACTTCATCTTCACTCTCATTTTGATTTGCCATATCAATAGTAATCATCATTTATAATATTGTATTGTATTTAATGCGCTGAAACTTGTATTTTTTTTGTTTTGGGAAACGGTACAAGTTCTGCAAACAATAAACAGAACACCAACCAAATCCGTGTGAGGCTCCACAGGTCCCTCAAACTTTTATAGCCGCCACGACAATTAATCGGCGGCAGAGACGTAGCAGCCGCCCCCCAAACCCCCCAATTGGGGGGGGGTCCAGACCAACTTTGGGGGCCCAAGTTAGTCTGAAATTGCTTTTTGGCTACGTGACTATTTTCAGTTCAGCAGACTTGTTTACAACCGATTTAAACTGTAGGAAGAAATTGGCTTGTGACATCATAAGTGAATGCAACGTCATTTTATCTCGCAGAATCTAGAATATTTCGATTGATTTTCTGGTAGAATCTTGAATATTCGATTGACGTAACAATGCCGTTGTTACGCAACAATCATAGAATGGTCTGGAATTCTGTTTGGCTATAAATACCGGGACAATATATATACACTGCAGAGTGCAGATAAAGTATTTTATTGACATTGTATAGAATGAAACGTTCAAAAAGTGGTGCTCAAAAGAGAAAAGAAGCAGCCACTGCTCGAGATGCTGTAGCGAAATTGCCCAAGATGACAGATTTTTTCAAGATTACTGAGCAGAGTAGACCTGGCACTTGTACCGAGAGGGATGAAGAAAACTATAGTGTACAAGAAAAAGAGGACTATGACGATCAGCATCAAAGTGATTGTGAATTTCCAGAAAATGTAAGTTGTGATTTACCTGCCAATACGCAACCTTCAATATCAAAAATAACTGAATCTCAATTTACCCCTATCCTTGATGACCCATGTAAATGGCCTGAAAGTATTTCTGATGCTCAACGATGTGATATAGTAAAGCGTGGACCACATCAACTAATAATGAATTTTCCATATAATAACACAACTCCAAGGCGACGTTTTTCCTCCAACCATTATAAACGTGTGTTACCTAATGGTGAAAGTGTTTCACGGTCGTGGCTAGTTTATTCTGGGGAATCAGATCAAGTTTTTTGCTTTTGTTGTAAGCTATTTGGAAAAACACTAAGCCCCTTTTCTAGTGGTATAAATACATGGGAGGGTTTTTCGAAAAAACTGAAAGACCATGAAAACGGCATTTCCCACCAAGAATGCTGCAGTCAATGGATGTTGCTAGCTGAAGGGATAAGAAATTCATCCACTATCGACAAACGCGAGATGAATATTTTTTTCAATGAAAGACGTTTTTGGAGAAATGTTTTAGAGAGACTTATCGACATTGCCTTGTTTCTATTGGAAAGGAATCTTGCTTTTAGAGGATCTGAAGAAGTCTTAGGATCTCCTCACAATGGAAATTTTCTGGATATATTTGAGCTTTTGGCAAGAAGAGATCCGATCCTAAAAGAGCTTCAAGACAGAATCAAGAATAAAAACACTAAAGATCACTATTTGAGTCCTACCATACAAAATGAACTAATTGAATTGCTAGCGACAGAAGTTGAAAAAGAAAATTTACAGCAATTGAAATTGGCAAAATATTTTTCTATAATTTTGGACTGCACTCCAGATATGTCACATCATGAACAAATGTCTGTCATTCTCCGTTATGTACTATGTAATGAAGAAGCTGCTGTTGTTAAAGGAACATTTTTTGGCTACTTGAGAATAAGTGACAGTTCTGGGAAAGGCTTGTTGGACGCTTTCTTAGAAAACGCGACCGAACTGCAACTCGAATTGTCTGATTGTCGAGGTCAGTCATATGATAATGGTGCTAACATGAAAGGAAAACATTCTGGGGTCCAAGCAAGAATGCTAGACATCAATCCCAAAGCTGTTTACGTGCCCTGTGCAAACCATACCCTTAACTTAGTTGTTGTTGACAGTGCTAATTCATCGACGGAAGCATTGACATTTTTTGGAGTACTTACAAGGTTGTATGTGCTGTTTTCTTCCTCTGCTCAGCGTTGGGAAATTTTGAAGAAACATGTGGAGCTGTCCATAAAGTCACAATCTAATACTCGTTGGGAAAGCAGAATTAAATGCATCAAACCTCTTCGATACAATTTAAAAGAGGTGTTGCTGGCACTGAAAGACTTGGAAGCCATTTCCACAGAAAGAAAAGATGGAAGAGCTGCCTCAGAAACAAAATCGTTGATAGCTCATTTATCAAAATGGAGTTTTCTTTTGTCGGTGTTTATTTGGTATGATATCCTATTCCAAGTCAATAAAGCAAGCAAGATTCTTCAATCGTATGGAGTCTCCCTTCATACAATGGAAACGGAAATCCAGGCAACTGAAAAGTTTTTGCAAAACTATCGCACAACGGGTTATGACAGTGCCGCAACATCTGCTGTTGAAATAGCACAGGAATTGGATATTGATCCTTCTTTTCCTCCGTCAAGAAGTGGAAAGAAAAGAAGATTGTTTGATTACCAAGGTGAAGAAGAACAACGAGCTACTCCTGAACTGAAATTTAAAAGCAACTTTTTCTATCCATTAGTAGACCAGGCTATTATGTCAATAAAGGAGCGCTTTAATTTGTTACGTGAGGTTTCTTCCGCCTTTTCGTTTTTGTACACACGAGACAAACTTTTGCTTGTGCAACAAGAAAATGCTCTTCTTACTTGCTGTAAAGAGTTCCAAAAAAAGTTCGGTGACATTGATTCTGATGAAATGAGCGCTGAGCTACAGCGGTTTGTTTTAATTTTACAAAAAAAACGCAATCTCAATACGGCTCAAGACTTTCTGAACTATCTTCTAAAGACTCATTTATTTGAATTGTATCCGAATGTGTACATCGCACTTCGAATCTTACTAACTTGCCCCGTGACTGTTGCCAGCGCTGAAAGAAGCTTCAGCAAATTGAAACTGATCAAAACTTTTAATAGAACGTCTATGACAGACAGTAGACTATCTTCATTAGCCATGTTGTCAATCGAAAATGACTGCGCCCGATCTCTTGATTATGACAATGTCATAACAGCATTTGCAAACAAAAAGGTTCGCTCCAGACTATTTAAATGATACTGTGTTTTTATAACTTTTTCATGTTTTTCAGTGTCATTGCTTTCGTTTCGCAGTGTCTGCATAAATGTCCTACTGAACTCTGGCATCGGTGCCGAATTTTTATGACTTGCACCTTCGGTATCGGCATGCTTTATTCTGACATTAGCCTGTTTACTTATGTACAAATTGTGGTGTATTTTCTTAATGCAGCTTTTCAATTTTACACCTCTAAAGTGATATGACCTGTGCGCAGGGGCTCTTGCGCTTACTTTGGGGGGGGCCCGAAGTTGGAGTGCTACGGGACTGATCGGCGGCTATCACACTTTTAAAAATTGCGAATGGTAGTTTGTGTCATCGTTAGGGCCATTTTTTATTTGACCTAAAAAAATATATTTTTCCGTAATAAGTGCTATTTCCTTCTCAATTACCGCACGCATTTTTACCATTGCAACTATTTGAGAAGTTTAAAATCAAATAAAACTGCGCATAAAATTTTAATAGCAGCTCAAAAATTCAAAAAAATATAAATTTGTTCGTTTTTGTAAGGAAATTTTTGATGAAGACAATTTTGACAAGTTTTGACTTTATGCAAAATTTTGACTTTATTTTGACTTATAAAATCTACCAAAACAGACTCCTGAACACCTGAAACGAACGTTAGTACACGTTTAATCATGTAACGAGGTCCTGAAAGAATTTTGACTTTATTGACTTTAGCGGGCCCTAGTCATCGTTCTTTTTTTTAATACTTCCAGTTTTGATCAATAGACCAACATGATCACCATTACATGTACAGGACTTATGGCTTATATTTACTAAAACATTTCGTTGTTGCTCTCACAAATGTTCGTACGGTGAAGCCGGCCCAGCTGCATTAATTGATACGTTTTAAATCGGCACAGGTGATAGTACGCCCTGCTAGGGTAACATCGCATCATACTCAGGAAAAACATTTTTTCTATTTTGCTTGTTAATAGCTTTATGAGCTACCGGGATCAAACCTGAAAACTTGGGAAAAGCAAGGACTTATTTAACTTCTTGGAGTATACCAAAGCAAGGAAAAACAAATATGAATCATAATGCGTAGCCAGCAGGGATTTGAGAAAGTTTGAGGCGAAATCAAAATTAACAACGTCACTGTGTTAAATCACACCACATGCAATATATTATTGGTATTTTGGTTTGTAATAGCTTTGTAGAGCTACCGGGGTCAAGCAAGGACTTTTTAACTTCCCAGGGCACGTCAAGCGGGGAGAAAAGAACATGCTACGTAATGCGTAGCCAGCGAGAACTTGAGAAAGTTTTAGAAGAAATCAAAACAAATCAGCGTCATTGTGTGAAATCGCACAACACGAAAGACATTTGTGCCCTTTTGCTTTAGAATAGCTTAATATCAGAAATGTGTTCCGTACTTCCAAACTACGGGAAATGCAAGGTTCCTTTGGGCTCCTGTCAGCAATGAACAGAGTACATAGACCTAACATAGCCAGGACTTGGAAACAAGAAATTCTATTAGAAAAAGGAGCACAAAAAGTTGTGAAAATCTTATGTGCAGAAAACACATAAACTTTTGGTAACTCTTCACACAGGAGCCTGAAAGGTGCAGCCGGCTTGGCCGGCTGAATCAACATTCTCGATTCTGACGTTACTGATGGGGACTCTGCAGGCGACGCCATCGTATATACTATAAAGCAAGAATGTTTTTCTTTTGCTGATATGCTGCCTGTTAAGGTATTTATGTGTACAGTATACTAAACAGCAGGGGTGGGCAATTGTTTTGGCTTGGGGGCCGCATTGCGGTCACTGGAGCTGGCTGAAGGCCGCACTTTTTAAGAAACGCATTGCGAGGGCCGCATTGAGGATTCAAGAGTTGGTTGATGGCCGCATTGACCATTCATAAGTGGCGGAGGGTCAGTGCTCAAAATCTTGTAATAGCCTGCGTCAGCTTCAAATTTTGCGAAATCTCCTAACAATGTCGTATTACAGGGTGTGAACATGATGGTCTCCAAAAAAAAAGGTCATCACCCTCTGATTAGACGGAAAATGCGTCAGTGCAAACTAACAAATCCTCTTTTAATCGTGGAATTTAAAGTTTATGGTTCTTTAATACGGCAAGTGTTCCTTCTCTTATCATCTTAACTTAGATTTACGGAAGTTTCAAAAGTGTTCGCGGGCCGCACAAAATGCTCTCGAGGGCCGCACTTTGCCCACGCCTGCTATACAGCATTGTAATGGAATCCCTAGTTTAAGAAAAAATCTCCATAAAACCATAACCATAACAGTTTGCAAAACTGAATATAGAGAGAACATTTTGTTTGAAAATAACTCGCCTTGATGGGCGCCTACAAAAATAAGGTAAATGATTTTGGGAAAGCCGAAGCCGCTTTTGTCGCTATGCCGGAAACAAGACAAACAGCGCAGCCACAAAAACTTAATGCCACAAATATAATTAGGAAAGGGGCAGCACCATATCGCAAAATAGGCTTACCATTAAATAGTTTATTTTTGTACTTATATAAGCAACCACCGTTTTGCCGCTACCATCAGTTTTGACTGTGTTTTAATCCGTTCTCCCTCACAAGTATTAACAATAATTTGTAGTAAAATTCTTTGTGAGCACTACCAGTCATGATTATCACTAGAATTACCGCCTTTTCAACCTACCTACAATTACCGCTAGCGGTCAAAAAGACCGTTTGGGTAATTACTAAAAAATGCGTAATAATTAGGCATTACTTTGCGTTGTGAGTTACTTTCAACTGTTGTATTAGACCTAGTAATGTCTAGAATTTAGAGCGTCCGCTTTGCAGTCGGTAGACTTGGGGTTCATTCTCCTTGTCGAGTCATACCAAAAGACTTTAAAAAATGGTATCTACAGCTTCCCTGCTTGGCGCTCGGCATTTATGGGAGGTTGTGGAGAACAAGCCGGCAAGTTCGCCAGTTGCGTTCTTGGGCAAGGCACTTGAAGGGACGCCCCATCTTTATGTGGAAGACAGGTGACCCGAAAATGGCAACTCCCAAGCGATTGCGGACATACCGTCCAAAACATAGCGATACATCGCTTTCTCGTAAATGGAGAATAAATATGGCAAAAAAAAAGAATTACTGTAAGTGGGAGTTCAACGAGTAGTAAGCTCTATATTGTGTTGGAATAAATTGCATAGGTTCTAATCTACGAAATGAATTGTAGGCCTTCAACTATTTTTTAGTACTTTCGTAGTTTATAATGCATTTCCGATTTTAAAGAAAATTTGATACATTTCAATCATACTTCAACGTCAGCAACCAATACAAATCAAATTTCGCTGAGTTAGATGTAAAATGCATAATAATTATCAACTGACTCTTGCGTTTCAGTAGCCTACTTGCATCATTGCTGTCACTGTCTCACTGCCAAAGCCAACAAATTTACATGGTGCTTAATCAGTTTGCTGCGCGTTATCAATAGCAGTCTCTGAATTCGATTCACTTGAAAAAAATCGTTTCCCATATAGGCCTGCAGTCGAACCGAGTCTGAATGTGCCAATCTCTGATCACAGCGTAAGATAAAAACTTAAGCGTAACACTTTGCAAGGGTAGGGAGCTGAAAGCATTTCTACCTCAAAGAAAGGTTGAGGACATATGTTTTTTTGGAGATCAGTATTTTCAGAGTGGCGTTTTTCGATTTTCAGCTCCAAATAAAGGTAAAGACTTTTTTTTTCGGAAATGTACTTTTCAAAAATGAGTATTTTGCCTAGTTTTGAAATTTCTGTTACGGGGCTAAAAACAGTTTGGAAGCTTTAGTAACCAGTCCACGTACTTTTATTCTTATGTTGACAAACATATTTATCTTTCTCACTGGTAGGTAACTTTTACCTGTTAGTGCAGTTATGGTTGCACGATTGTTTCGACACAATAACACATCAAAAGACTCTTGAATTGCAAAGATGATTTTACTGATGAAAAAATTAGTGGTTTCGGTGCACGGTCAAAATGACCAATAACGGTAGTTCAAGGTAAATCCATCTCTATCCCACTTTGTGCTCATTGCGATGCAAAGAAAATTGATATGTTAAAAGTTATCCAAGATTTGGGAAAAATCAGGAAGTTTTAGTGTTATTGCGCTTACCTAATCAGAGATATAAACGATTAAAAATCAAAACGGTCAAACTGACCGCTCCGGTAATTCTAGTGTTAAGAGAATATGATGATCACAATTTTGTGTACAGGAATTGTAAAAGTGCATAAAAATCATTTCACTTTTCGCTACTGCTCACACAAGAGCCAGAAGGGTGAAGCCGGTTGAACTAAAATACTAAACCCCGACATTACTGATGGAGGGCCCTTGCCGGGCTAAAGTGAATTTTTAAACATTTTTAGATAAATTTTTGCTGTTTTTGTGCCAATAAAAACTTGTCCTTGCTATTAGTATTAATGTTGGGTTTAATTCTGAAATATAGTACTGTCTGAACCAACCTGACCAAGAGAATTTAAAGTTGAAAAGCTATTTTCTTGTTTTTTCCACTACTTCCTATTGTTCTGAGGGATTGAGAAAGCGCAGCTGACCTTTCCCTTATTTCAGCCCATTGGTAGGACCGATCCTGGTCTTCGACATGCCTTCACTAAAAAGGAATCTATGTGCAAGTGCCAGCCTCGATTCTATTTTTTTCAATCATGAGTTTTTTCGAGGACATTTTGTTTACTTTGATTACAAAGATATTTTGCTCGCACACGTTCTGGCACACTTGCAATTTTGCATCATACTCGTACATTATTTTCCACTTAATCTGCAGCTGGTTACTGACGTCTATAATGCCAGTTTGCTGAGGATGTTAATTCATTAAACAAATTGTTTTGTTTTTGGCTTTTCCCTGACCGCAAAAAATTTGATCCAAAGAAAAGAGGTGCATTCAAAAGTTAATCGTAAAGAAGAGATAGAGGATGATGATTTTCAAGTGATTGAAACTTTATTTAGCGTCTCGGCTATTGATTGACGTTTTGTAGGCCTTTTTAGTGCTTGATTGTAACGTAGGACACTTCTACTTGCTCTCGTTATCTCATGAGAATCGGGTCGATAAAAACCAAAATATGTGAAAAGATCGTGAATCTGGTTATGAATACATAATAAGACTTCGAGCGTCACATTGTTGCCAGATTGAGAGAATAAAGGACGAATGAAGGTCAAGCGCTAGCATAAAGCCAGCGCATGAAAGGAGAATCAGCACTAACAAGCTGCATCAATTACGGCAAGAATCGTGTTTGCTGCTACTCTTCAAGTTACGGACCGTGTTGTTAATAGTAACTAAGGTTTGAACGTATTTTACGCTTGTTGTGTCCTTGGGTAAGGCACTTAACGGAATTCTTCCATCTTTTCGTGGCAGTGGCGGGTTTCAGCATTTTTTCGTAGCGGTAGCTTAGTCTTACTAGAGACTAGCAAACACAGCATGAGCACGGCAACACAAAAAGAGCTAACTGATACAAAGACTAAATTTAATATTGTGATAACCGGTCATTAGTCAAATGTTTTTTGCAATCAAAATAACCTACAGCTGGAGGTTATTCTGTTAATGCTAAAAAGTATTTTTAGGAGCGTCCACATGATTATAAAGTGAGTTTCATTCCTCGCACAGTTTTCATTCAGTATCAGAAAGCAAAAACTAGTTCGAAACTGCCTCAAAATATTTGTTTGTTTTCCTCGTTTCGAAACGTGACAACGCGTCTACAATGACAAAATTTCGTTCCTGCTTGCGAATTTCGCAACGTGTAGTCTTTCATACGAGATACTGCAACACTGAACTCAGCTTCTGACAAGATTGTTACTATTTTCAATTCTGTTCTGATGCCTCGAAGAAAACGTACAAATGCTTGAAACTAATTGGAAAAATAAAAAATGAAACATAGAAAATGAGAGTAAAATAAGGATGCAGACAGTGAAACTCCTTCAACCTATCTGATCTCATCAGTGCAGCTAGTAGCGGTCAATTGAATTGAGGCTCTAAACAATTAAGCAAGACCTAGAATTTTACACTTGTAAGACCTAAACTATATTCATTGTAGTGGAAGTAGTAGTAGTAAGTGTACTACCACTACAGTGGAAGCTGCGTCAGCACTCTACGAAGTTGTATCGCTGGTGAATAAATGGCTATGGTCGCTGACGTAATACGTCTAACATACCGCTAGAATAACATAGTCCATGAGCCAGAGACCAAAATATAATGATGTGATGCCACCTGGGTGGGCAAATCCTGTCTATGATTCTCTGAATGTTTTCTGTCTGTAGATCATCTAGTCACCAGATAGACTTCCTGAAATCACAGCTAAATGGTAGGTTTCACACTTTGAACCAGGGATGTGGAAGCGGAAGCGCGAAAAATCTACCGCTTCCGCTTCCCCATGGGTTATTTGACTTGAAGAGTGACTTGGCTAAAAAGTTTTGTCCATTTCCCGATGTGGATTAAACGGTGAAGTTGCTTTATAAATGTGAATGAACGTGCGATATCAGTAGCGCGAGAAAACAAGAAAAAGTATAACTAGCATCCTATTTTATATCGATTACGGGTAAGAAAAAGGTAGTTTGGACAATGAAACCTAGCCAATAAAATGATGATTTGATTAAACTTAACTAACCTTGGTTAGGGGGTTGAAAACGTTGAAAAAGAGATTACTCAAGACGGAAGCAATTTGAACATTCTACATCAGTGCATTTCAACAAGGGTTTCGCAATACATAAAGTTGTGTTCCGTGAGTTTTAAGGGCTCTGTGTGGGGTCCACGAAAGTTCTCCGTTTATTATTAGTATTTATTACTTATTTCAGTATATTGAACTCTTATTTGTATTGGTGTTCCGTGCATATAAACAGTTAGTAATGAAATCTTGTGATAGCAAGTTGCAGACTGTGACGTAATTCTGTTTACAATTTTATGAACGTCTGAATTTGCTAACTCCCTTTGGTACGTAATAGTGCGTCTGTAGTTTCAATTTTGCTGTTGTTATTACAGTAGACGCCGCTTTGTATGACCACCTTGGGACCAGGCCATTTTGGTCATGATATCCGAATGGTTATAAAAACCGAAGCCGCCATAACAGCTCCTGAATCGACGCCGTAAGCCACAAGAAGTCCAAATACCATCAAATTCATTGTTTACCCGAAGTAACAGTGTGACGTTGGCAGTAAAACAAAGTACAGTACTGTAACACTACAAGTGACGGTAAAACTAAGTACAGTGTGTAACAATATGTTGAAAAGGCGAAGTTATAAGTGCGTGGCGGAAAAAATACTGTACTGTAAAAAGAAAGATGAGAAAATGTTGGTCACATTATCCGAAATTTGGTCATATTAAACGGGGAATTTTAAATGGAAAAATTCCGGACCGTGCCAAATTGGTCATAATAAGCGGCTGGTCATATTATCCGTGGTCATAATAAGCGGCGCCTACTGTACTTGATCCCTTCTGAGGAATGGGAGCATGGCGGAAGACCATCGAGTCCCAGAATCCGGGCAATTTCCAGAGGTCTGGACCAGAGGTCGTAGAGAGTCAGAGCGTTGCCAAAGAGCGAGCGGCGCAAAGAGGCCGTAGCTGGACAGTGCAGAATAAAATGAGAGGTGTCCTGGGACGAGTGTCTGCAGGCGCTGCAGGAAGAATTCTCGATTTTGCCAATCATAAATTGATAAGTGCTTAACAGTAGGCTATGTTCTTTGCAGCGAAGACGAGGGGGTAGACTGCTTGGCCACACCATCTGTCTGCCACGTAAAGATGGAGACATTCCGTTAAGTGTCTTGCCCAAGGACACAACAAGCAAGCTTGCCGGCTTGTTCTCCACACTATCCCATTTTTGCTGAGCGCCAAGCAGGGAAGCTATAAACTCCATTTTTTAAAGTCTTTTGGCATGAATCGACTAGGGAAAGGAACCGCAGATCTACCGACTACGAAGCGGACGCTCTAAACACTACACCATCGCGCCGGTTTGTTTAGATCTGAGAAGCATTAAGCTAAGTGTTGTAAAAGTGTTTGTAAGTAGTGAAGGAACTTGCAACAACTGTTTATTCAATGAAGTGTTTAATTATTTTTTGAAGTGTAGTGACTAAATATTTGATTTTCTTACAAGCAATTCGTGATTTCTAAGCACTTTCTAGTGGGGTTTCGGTGATAAACGCAAAAGTATATCACTTCCGTGATGACAAAAAGATTGAAAAGCACTGTTCTACATTCAACACGGGTTCTAATATCTGAAAAATGGAAACAGAGTGGTTCGGAACAATAAGCTTAAGCGAAGTACCTAAAGTAATAGCAATATGTAGATAGGTTTTTGTTTCCTCAAAATGATAAAGTGTAGGAGAAGGCAGGCTACAGACCCACGAAAGTTAAAAAATTCTCAACGGTTGTTTTCTCGTTTTTTGTTGGTGGAAGCGGAAGCGATAGGTGTGGAAGCGGAAGCGGTTGAAAAATAACCGATTCCACATCCCTGCTTTGAAGTACACGACTCGAGGAGTATTAGTCCAGCTAAAGCTAGGGATAAGAAAAACATAAAGTTGAGTTTCTTGATAACTAATGAGTCGTTCTCCACAAGTGACTTCAAAATATTGGTCTTGATGATGGCCGTAATTAAAAACTACTTTCATTCACTTCGCTTATTATGTAAGTCAGCAGAGGTCAAAAACTGACCAGTGCGCTAAGTCTAGGTAACGCGCATAAAGACCTTATGAGACCGATACGAATTAAAGAAAAATTACTTTAATACGTCTGTTTATATACAAGAGCAACGCAAAAGTGATTTTAGTTGTCAAAGAAAATGATATCAAGCTTGATTATGCAGTTGCAATGAGCAAAATTTGTTCCTTTCGGTCAAGTATGTTTTGCAAAACTAGTAAACTTGTTTGCCACTCCTCAGGCAATGAGCCCAAAAACATATTTGCTTTAACAGTTGTTATGGAAAGGTTTCACACCCGTGATCAAACATCATCAAAATGCGCTTTCAAAAAAAGTGGCTGACCACTTTCAGTGCTTTTGCATTGAATTGAATAAGAGTGATACCGTTTTTTGCAAATTAAATGGATAAACTAGTCGGCTGTTAAATGAACGTTAAATATGTTTTTTTACTGATGTTAAGGAATGAATCTGAAGACAATGTAAGGTTCGAGGTGCCAAGGTTTGTTTGTTATTGCTACTACGTGGTCTAATTTTATAAGAAAAACATGCAGGCTTATTTGTAGCCAGCTTCTGTTAGGGTTTTTAGATTCGATTAATCAGCGTATTTGGGAACGCTGAGTTTAAGTTAATTTTAATGTGCAACTTATACAGTATATTTAGTTGCATAAACTTACTGAAGAGTTGTAAACCTAAATTATACTGTAGCCTAGACGACAGGGAAGACTTCTGTACCGTTTTTCTTATGTTGGATTAGATATTGATGGATAAATTCAGTAATTTGTTGAAACTTTTTGTCAATAATGCTTGCTGTTATATTGATATATCAGATGTAATTTTGTCACCTTAATTATTCCTCAAACAATTGTTTGGGCTATTGCCTAGGCTGCTGGACCAAGAGCAATTTAAAAACTTACTATACCGGTAGTAATGATCTGATAATGGTTGTTTTTGCAATGTGCCTACGAGTAGCCAATTGGCATAGAGTTATTTTCAACTGAGGAGCAAATGATATTTGATGGCACTTCCCTTAGGGCCGATTTTTTGGCAAACTAGCACTCAGTATTAAGCTTAGATTAGGCAACTGAAAGGCCTAATCGCAACCAAATAGCTTTTGACTAAATTTATTTGTATCCGAGTAGCAAGCTAGCAATTAATCATTCCAATTTTTAGTTAATTTCTCATTAGTTTTCAAAATAATCCCCAAAGTTTGTGTTCGCCCCATACCTTTCCAACATAAATTACAGCTTTTGATTAGCCACTTTTTTCCACGCCAAATGTGTGACGTCATTTGCAACCTTCTTATTAAATAATCTCGAATTGCAGCACTACTCTACAAATACTAAATGAAATCAACGCTTCCAATTTTATTCAAATAGTGAATTTACTTGGGAAACAGAGTTTGAAAAACAGTCAGACAGCATTGCTCAGTTCACACAGAAATGAACATGTTAGACAAGAACAATTCGACTTTGATATACTATCCTGAATTGTTGCTGTTCCGGCGTCAACCAGGCTTTAATTGTGTGCCCACGCCATGCAGGTCCATTGCATCATTTTTCAAGCATGACTGAGTAAACCCAGCATCATATATCACTCTTCAAATTACTTCTACGACTGAGCGCCAACCAGGAGGTACGTGAATACCATTTTTAGAGTTTTTGGTATGACTTGACCACTAAATTGTCTACCGATTAACCATTACCACATCAAGCCGGTTTCTACCATGGGAGTAAAGATATTCACAACAAAGCATGCTTTACTCTGCAGTTACGGTACTTTGCGATGTTGACTTGCGTCAAATCATTATTACGTAAACTTTTCATATGGGTTATGATGCAAAAGTGTTGAGGCTACCTCTTTGTCTCGGATTTTCACGGTCACGCCATTGATAATTTATTTGACAGTTGTCCCTTTAACAACGCGATAGTTGATGTACAGGCAAATTACGAGTTCAATCCACATAGTCATTGCCGTGAGAATTGCCCTCTCATTCCTCTTCATTATTGTCAGAAACAAACTCTTCTTCGTCGTCCTCAAATACCTGATTTGCATATGTGGATAACTTACACAAGTATGTGCTCTTCATTTTGTTCTGCAGACAACTACAGATATCCTGTAGGCATTCCCTTGAATGTGTGCAAAATAGCATCTCCATCCCCCGCTTCTGTAGCAGGCAAATCTTCTCCTCTGTCAATCATTTACTCCTATCCCTACTCCAATCATCCATTGCCAACTTGGTCAGGTATCTGGAAAAAAGCATCCAAACTTTTCCTCCAAATAGCACGCCAATAATTTGCAGTGGTTTGTAAGTGTGGACTAACATGAAGGTAGCCACTCTAAATCAATTTCCTTCTTCTTGGCACAGAACTTACTGAAGCGCATGTGATTGATGCTATTAGTAGTAGACCTAGAGTTGTAAATTCGATAACTTGGCGATTTCAAACTAACAGATGTAGGACTATTGCATTGCATATCAAATTTAAATCTCTATCTCTAATGTCTTATTGCATATTTTTAAGATAACGTCAGCTAGTGGCGTATGTAAGTGAAAATAAAGGGCAATGCCCTAATCCAAACGATACTATAGAAGCAAGAAATGTGCGAAAATAGGTTTGTAACTTGAGAGAGGGCAAAAACATCCACCTTAACGCCTAATCTACCGACAAATTTTGTTGTGGTTTTTTCAAATTTGTGTTTTATCGCACTTAAATAGCGTAAGGCAAATTTGGCCACCCCTGAAATTTGCTGTAGATTCGTACTTTGCGGACAAAACCGGATGTTTGGACAAAGTATACTGTAAAGCAACATATGAGTAATTAGGTGAATGAAGATTTCGGTACAAAAAATGCACAAAAGAAAATATGAGCAAAAACCAGACAAAACGTGCAAAACCGGATGCTGTAAGCATCCTCCTTAATTTAATTAGAAATTAGAAAACGTTAGGCATATAAATATAAAATCTGTGGAAATATTAACTAATAAAATTTAAACTGAATAGAAAGTTTCAAGTTGAAAAATATTTAACAAATCGTATATAGGGTACTGTGTTGATAATTATATGTCAACTTTGCTATGCTTTTCGAATTTATTTGCCCTCTAGTGAATTAATCGGCTCCTCTTTGCAGTTATTCTTTGGCTACGTTGTTAAAATCACAAATATGGCCTTCTAAATGCTGTTACCTTTCTGCATAGGTTTATGTAAATCATTTTGAAGCATGTGAATTATGTATTTAAGTTGGCAAGCAGTAGTAGTTTGGCAAGTAGTTGCCACTTTATTTCGCTTGTGTTTTCTCAACACAAAAAATATGCTAAATTAGGTCTGTCAAGACTTTATTTCTTTCCATTGTGTGAAAAATTACTAACTGTTTGAGGCAAAAAGTAATGGTATGGACATGCTAAAAAAACTGATTGCCCTTTCTTTATTGTAAAATTATATTATTATTTGTGTTGGTCTAAAGCAGGGGTGCACACCTTTTCACTACTGCCGGTTGCAAAACATCCTATAAATGCACTAACGGCCGCCACTAGTTAAAGTCATTTTTTACGAATTTACGTTTTAAGTTTTACAGTTTAACTGCCGTAAATGCTGTCTTCACTACTTATGCTAAACATTAGAAAAAGTCAAATTTTCAAGTTTGGAGAATTTATTCAATCATAAATCACAAAATTGTACTTAATGACTTCCTTGATCTTGCACACCTCAGATAAACATGAGAAGTTAGGTGGCTCGCTGGATATCATGAGTCGTAGTCCACATTTCAGATTGCTGTCGGACAATCGGGTTCGGTACTTGTTCTTCAAACATTTCGTTCTTAAAAATCCTACTTCGCACACGCAAGTACTTCCAAACAGAACGAGAGTTTTCTTGCCAATTCTTGTAGATTCGGATATTTAACAGCTCCTCTCCACGTATCTAGCAGATCTTCTTCGTCTTTATATTTTTTGACAAACTGTTCGTCGTTCTTCAACTCGACAAGTTCCATTTGAAGATTCAACGGTGCAGTTTTGGTTTCGACCAGACGTGGATAAGCAACTAGCTTTGTTGTAATGGAAATCCTCTCAAAATCTTGGAAACGACTAGAAAATTCCTGCAAAACTCCATCAAAAACGCTTGAGAAAAGAATGAGGAGAATATCATCCACTTGAATTTCTTTGCTGTCAATCAGAGCTTTCATCTGCAGAAAGTTGAAAGATTTACGCTGATGCAGATGACTTTTGAGGAGACGACATTTGTCACGGAAATCTTGTACTTTTTTGTACACGAGACAAACTGTTGTTGCCTTTCCCTGCAGACTTTGATTCAGGAAGTTAACCTGGGTAAGAATATCCATCAGAAAACCAAGTGACATGAGAAAGTCTTTGTCGTGCAAGGGACACTCCTTGTTTTTGGTTGAATATAATTATTCTACTATTTCCTTTCGCAATTGCAGTACACGGCGGAAAGTTTCTCCTATAGACAACCAACGAACTGCGGAGTGATAAAGTATGTCCTCAGCAGATGTTTCATTTGAGCATAAAATTTCTTGAAATTGTCGATGATGCAAAGCATTTGCGCGAATAAAAAGATAATACGATTCACACACTTCAGAATGGTATTTAAAGCAACGGATTTGGCACATAGTGCTTGCTGGTGGATAATGCAGTGAAGGTTGATGAGTTCTTTATTGTCATATTCATTGAACACGAAATCCGAAAATTTTGTAACAAATCCCTGTTGGTTACCTGTCATGGCAGGCGCACCGTCCGTGCAAACTCCTCGAAGGTATTTCAGATCTAATTCAGAGCGAATGCAGGCATTCTTAACTGCAACAAATATGTCTTCTCCACGGGTGCGTGTAGCCAGTGTTTCCATGGAAAGGAAATCCTCACACATTTCAAAGCTTGAAGAAAGACAACGAACGAAGATTAACAATTGCGCAGAGTCGTTGATATCTGTTGATTTACAGTGAAAAATCAACAGCAAGTGAAAATAAACTTTCTTTTTGTTTATCTTTGCTTGCAGAGAAAGTTTTAACTGCTGAGCGATATCATCTTGCCTGCGTTGTATTGTAACACGAGAGAGAGCAATTGAAGAATAATCAGCTTCCTTCCTACAGTGAATGCACTTAACGTCTATCAAGAATCGCTTCACGAGTTCGCCATCAGAAAAAGGTTTTCCCGCAACGCCAAGATGATATGCCACTCTGAATGATGCTTCACAGCGGCTATTAGTGGACTTAGCGAAAGTTGTTATGCAAGTTGTCTGCTTTCAAACACTCTTTTTCAAATTTTCAATGCAAATCTTTCTCGAATCCCCTTTCAGTTTTGCGTAAGAGTGCGATTCGTGACGACGAAAGTGCTGCTTTGCGTCATCTTCTTTCACAGTCTTCACAACTTGGTTGCATATTAGATACATAATAAAATGTGTTGCTGTCCCAATCATAAAGTAATCCTGCTCCCATTTTGAATAAAATACTCGTTTTTATTCTGTTAGTGTTCTTTTCCGTTTCAATAACATGGAAATACTTGCAAATTTTAATGTAAATATGTAAATTTAAAATGCTACCAAATTAAAAAACTTAATTCTGAAAAAAATATGCTAGAAATAGCTAGATTCGAAAAAAAATGCTAAAAAAGTATACTAGAAAATGCTAGATCCGAAAGAAATATCCTAAATTTTAATTTCGAAAAAAATATGTTAAAAAACTGCTAAATATATTTTAGCATAAATATATTTATACAATTACAATTTAGAATTTTTACTTTTTACTTTTTTACAATTTAAATAAATTAGCATAAATATCTGCTTACATATATTTTTCAGTTTCACGGCCGCAAAAAAATCCTTTTTCGGCCGCAGGTTGTGCACCCCTGGTCTAAGGGTAACAGGCCAGGTACCCCCGGTCACGTACCCCTGGTCATATACCCCCGGGCACCTGCCCCCATAGGTAACATATGCCTTAGAACATTTACACCAGGTCATATACCCCTATAGGCAACATACCCTCCTAGGACATTTACCCCCAGTGCTAGTTATTAATATTTCATTGAAGGATAGTTTACATTAATCATAATTGATGATGCCTTTCATTAAACAAAGATATTGTTCTATTTTTTTCTTTGAAATTCAATTTCTAAAAAATTAAGATAATTGATTAATTTTTAATTAGTTGAATAAAGTTTTAGCTTCAACACAAAATAAAATGAAAGGAAATTAAGTTTATACAATCGACTCTGCTTTATTCGGACACTTTGGTCACGACTGTTTTTGTCTTTTTTTTTGTCCTGCACCAATCAACAGCCGCCTCAACGTGGTGGTGCGGTCCCCGGCCCGGTTTGGGTTGGGTCGAAATGGCTGTTGGCCTTCCCGATGGTCCCAGTTACCCCGGGCTCTCCCCATTCATTTTTTCGCTATGCTGCCCCCTGAATGACCGCAGAAGGGCAGCACACAGCATCTTTAAAATCGGTCGCCTGTTCTCACTTTTTCTTCTCTCCTGCCTTACTCTTGCCCTCCTTCGTCTCCTCATTCTTCTTCTTCTCCTGATGAGCGGTAACGTTCATCCTAACCCTGGCCCCATCTTTCCTTGCTCTGTGTGCGCTGGAAATGTGACTTGGCGGGGCAAGTCAGTGCAATGCTGCGTTTGCTCCAAATGGGTCCATCTAAGGTGCTCACAACTTTCTTTATCTAACTTCAGAGCTCTTGGCAGCTCTCACTCCTGGAGCTACCCCCCTGCCGTAACACTGTGACTCCCTCCACCTCGGACTCCTCCGGCACGTATACCTCCACTGTGAAATCCGGCCCCCCCTCTGATAACGCTGCACTCTTGCCTCACCCTCGTCTCCAAACTTCTTATCCCCCATCTGCCCATCTTATATCTCCTTCCTTTGCCCTCCCACCACCGTCCCTTGCTCCTGGCTATCCTTCTGCACCTCCTGCCTCCTCTCCTCCCCCTGACTCTCTCAGGGTTCTTCAATGGAACGCTGGAGGTCTTCGAGCCAGGAGCACTGAACTACTTCACTTTCTTTCATCCCATCCTGTCGACTTTATCTGCATTCAGGAATCCAATCTTAACTCATCTTCCTCTTTCCGGATTCCTGGATTCTCTGTTCTGCGTTCTGATCGCACCCACTCCCGGTCTGGCATTCTCTCTTCTGATGCCTCGCATGCCAGTGGCGGCGTTGTCATTTTCGTCAGACAGGGCCTATCTTTTTCTGAACTTTCTACCACCTCTCTTTCTTCGCTCGATCCCTACTCTGATTATGTAGGGGTCAACATCTCTCTTAACAAATCCTCCTCGCTGTCATTTCTTAATGTGTATGCTCCCCCTATTCGCTCCTCCCCAACGGATGTCAGAACCGATTCCTTCTCTCCCTCAATTCTTTCCTCCTCCAGAAATCTCTTCATTCTGGGGGACTTCAATTGCCGTCACCCTCTTTGGGACTCAAGAGGTACTTCCGACCCCCGCGGGGAGGAAGTATTCGACTGGGTCATCTCCTCAGACCTCCTCCCCCTCAATGACCCTGACACACCCACCCTTCTCCATCGCTCCTTTGGCAGTCGCTCCTCTCCTGACATCTCCTTTGCTCCTTCTACTCTTGCTTTTTCTCGCTCCTGGGAGGTGCTTTAGGACCTGGGTTCTGACCACCTACCAATTCTTCTATCTATCCCTCTCTCTCCGGTCTTTCGCCCCAACGAGCGTCCCCCTTCCTTCAATTTTCAGAAAGCTCGCTGGGATGGCTTTGCTTCCTACTTTGACTCTCACTGTCCTTCAGCAGAGGAATACTCGTCTCTTTCTCTTTCCTCTGCAGCTGCTCTCTTTACCTCTCTGGCAATGAATGCGGCCAAATCTTCCATTCCTTTCGGCCGCATCAAACGCCCTCCTAAAGCCTGGTGGTCTGCTGAGGTGGAACAAGCGGTTGGTAAAAGACGCAGGGCTTTCGCTACTGCTCACAGAAGTGATGAAGATCGCCTGGCTTACATCTCCGCCTCTCGACGTGCCTCGTCAGTCATTGCCAAGGCCAAGGCTGAGGCATGGCAGACGACCTGCACTTCTCTTTCACCTAAATCTAATCCTAAATCTGTACACTCTCTTCTTCGCTCTATTGCTGGCTCTCCTTCCTCGTCTTCCTCCTCTCCTAACTTTCCCAACTGTTCTTCTCCCAGGGAATCGGCTTCGGTTTATGCCGCTTACTTGAGGTCTCATTTTTCCGTTTCTCAGACAAAGGCTTTGCGCAGCAGAGCCAGAGGCTACCTCACTGAGCTCCGCCGAGCCACGTGCTCTGTGGAGTCTCACTCGTCCTTTTGCTCTCCCTTCTCTCCCGCTGAATTTCTTGCGGCTGGCTCCAACCTCTCCTCATCCACTGCCACTGGTCCAGACAAAGTTGCCTATCCCATGCTAAAGCATCTTTCTCGCTCTGGCATGGATTTTCTTCTTCACATCTTCAATCTTTCTTGGCTTTCACATTTCTTTCCTTCCATCTGGAAGACATCTTCTATTATTCCCATACATAAGATGGGAAAACCTCTCGACTCTCCCGCTTCCTTCCGGCCTATCTCTCTCACCTCCTGCGTATCAAAGCTGTTTGAACGCATCATTCTATCCCGTCTTCTCTTTTTTCTGGAATCTAATTCCATTTTTTCTCCCCGCCAGGCCAGTTTTCGTCCTGGACGGTCTACACTCGATCAAATTCTGTACCTTTCTCAGTCCATTTCGGATGGGTTTAACAAACCCAGGCCAGGCTCTCGAACGATCCTGTCTACTATCGATTTCTCCAAAGCTTTTGACTCTGTCTGGCATCCCGCCCTTTTCCACAAACTTATTTCGGCTGGCCTCCGTCCTTGCTTTGCTCGCTGGACTCAATCTTTCCTTTCTGATAGGCGCGCTTGTGTGGTTTTTCAAAATCACAAAAGCCGCTCCTTTCGAGTCCGTCGAGGTGTTCCGCAAGGATCCGTTCTTGGCCCTGTACTTTTCTCTCTCTTCATTAATGATCTTCCAGCTTCTCTGCCTTCTTCCGTCAGCTGCTCTCTTTACGCTAACAATCTGGCCATTTGGTCCTCCTCCCCCTCGGTCCCCACTGCGGTGGAGGCCACACAAGGAGCTCTGTTTCGATTGGAGCGCTGGTCTGAGTACTGGTGTCTTCCTCTCAAATCGAGCAAATGTGAGGCCTCCTTCTTTTCAGTGGATCCCCACCAGGCTAACCTCCGACCCCACCTCCTTCTACTCGGCTCCCGCCTCCGTTTTAATCCCACTCCAACTTTTTTTGGGGTCACCTTCGCCCGTACTCTTTCCTTTTCTAGGCATGTATCTTCGCTGAGGGCTAGGTTTTTTACACGTCTCGGGGCCTTGCGCTGTATCTCTGCTTCCTCATTGGGTCCCTCTAAGGAGTCCCTCTCTGTTCTGTATAAATCTTTTCTTCGGTCTCTTCTCACTTACGCTTCACCCGGATGGTTTCCTTTCCAAACACTACCAATATCACCAAATTGGAACGCCTGCACCGAGCGGCCAGTCGCGCCATCACCGGCTGCCTCTCGTCCTCCCCTATCCCTCTACTACTCACCGAGGCTTCTCTACCTCCCCTACGAGTCACTCTGACTCACTTCACTCTTTTTTCTTATGAGCGGGCTCTTCGTCTCCCGGCCTCCTTTCCCATCTCAGGTTTGGCCGGACTAGGAGTGAAACCAAGACTCTGCAGATCGTCCTGGAGAGCTCTTGCGTCCCCTCACCCGCTCATGCTTCCTTCTATTTCTTCTAGGGAGGCTCTTCTTGCTTGCCCTCCCTGTCCTCCTTGGAATCTGCCTTCCTTCACGGTGGAGTCCACCCTTTCCTCTCCATGCTCTCGCTCTGATCCCCCTCACTCTCGCCAAGGTGCGGCTCTCGCCCACCTTGACTCTCTCTCCCCTCATGATCTGGTACTCTGGACAGACGGCTCTGTTCCTTTTTCTTTTTGGCAAGGGCGGCTCCGGCGTTCTTGCCAACTGCTCTCTCTGTGGCACTGAGGCCACTCTTTCCTTTTCGGCAGGCCCAGTTTGTTCCAGTTTTTCCGAAGCCTGCGCCATTCTGCACGCTCTTTGCTGGTCTCGGCAGCACCAACAAGTCTCCCATTTCTCTTCTCTTCTTCTCCTGTCTGACTCTCGTTCTGTCCTCGCCACCCTGTCCTCTCCTCCATCTTTCCTGTTATCTCAAACTCTATGGCAGATCTGGCAGGAACTGTCTTTTTTCTCCTCCTGTTCTATCAGGCTACAATGGGTCCCCGGACACTCGTTTCTCCCGGGGAACGACACAGCTGATGAGCTAGCCAGACGCGGAGCGCTACTTGCGCCCTCCGCAATCCCTTGTAGTCTCTCTCCTCTGATCTCTCGTATCCACTCTCGTCTTTTCTCGGACTGGAGGCGCACTGTCTCTTCAAAGTATTTTGACACACAGGTTCCCTCAATTTCCACTGAGGAATTTGTGCTCCCTCGTCATGCTCGCTGTGTCCTCTCTCGTCTTCGCTGCAATGGACACAGCCTTCTTTTAGGTTCCTATCTCTCCAGGATTGGCAGAATCGAAAATCCTTCCTGCAGTGCCTGTGGACACTCGTCTCAGGACACCTCTCATCTCATTCTGCACTGTCCAGCTACGGACTCTTTGCGCCGCTCACTCTTTGGCGACTCTCTGTCTCTCTATGACCTCTGGTCCAGACCCTGGGGAGTTGCCCGACTTCTGGGGCTCCATGGTCTCCCGCCATGCCCCCATCCCTCGGAAGGGGTCGGGTAATCAACAACAACAACAACAACAACTGTTTTTGTCCGAATTAAGCAGAGAAATAAGCTTGTCCGAATAAACGAGAGATACGGGGCAAGGAGCAAATACGCCTATCTTTACTATTTGTGCAGTAAAATTGTAGTAGAAGCCAATAAAAACGTCCAGAAAAAAAACTCTTAGGCCAGACAAAGGATTATTTATATGTAATGAAAGCACCTAAAATACAATAAACGTATAAAACAACAAACGTTATAACTCAACATTAATGTATAGCGTTTGTTGTTTTATATGTTTGTAGCACTTTAAGTGTTAATGTATTCTAAGTAATTCATTTTGGTTTACCTCTATTTTGTTTTATATAATTGTCCTAGGTGGTATATTGCCAAGGGGGTAAGTGCCCAGGGGGTATATGACCGGGGGATGTGGCCGGGGGTTAAGTGCCCGAGGGGTACGTGTCCTAGAACCTGGTCAAACAATCTTTGGACGGCAGACAATCATTTAAATTGCCATTTGTTTACTTTCGGTTTAAAATGCCTGTTGCTATCATATTGTGAAACTCCGCTCTTCTTTTTTTAGCGACCATGAGGAATACTTGTTGATACTGCTGGTCGCCAAGATTATTGGTCTGTCTAAGTTAGCTGTAGTAAGTAAAGGTGTTTTTTGAGGGGTGCGGCCACACACATTTAACTTGGGTAAATCTCGTTTTTGCGATCTTCTCTACTCTCGCCTTTGTAGGCCTCTTATTCACTGAATTGGATTTAATAGATATAAGATTTATATTTGATAATTAAATTTGGCTGGTGCACCCCAATATTTTGTTTCTGGATTACTTATAAATCCTTTTTTGGTCATTTCCCAATAAAATTTCTAACGCTTCTACTGATTCCGATGAGATGAGAAGACAGGAGAAAGTTGGGAACAGCTTCTCCACAAGAAAGCAAAGCTTAAACCATAGCTGATTCACGTTATTTGAGGACTTTAATCAATAAGACAAAGCCTTGTTGAAGGTAGCATACGGATTTAGCAATCAAAGCCAACGCTACACCACTGTTACTAAATAAGCCCATCAAGCGATATGCTTAGCAAATATGAAACTGGTAACAATTTATCCGTATCAGCACAGAATACTGTAACAACAGAAATTAATAATTGGAGCTACTATCTACCTATTTGATATTACTAACTCCCAACTTGGTAAAATTATGAAACGAAAGATCAAATGAGCCACAGTACAAAAAGCGCTAACCGGCTGTGCCGCATCGCCCGCAGGCCCTCCACCAGAAATATCACAATCAATATCATCAGATCACCCGGCTGCGCCTGCTTCACCCACTGTTAATGTTTTTCACATAGCTAATTGTCCTCATAAAATCAAAAGTGCTGTTTTTTCAAAAGAAATCGATCAAACCAATGATAGGAAAATGCACAGAGCTGTTACGTATTTTCCAAAGTTTCTAGAGTCTCTGGAAACGTCTTGTTTGAACTGTTTGCAGCATAGGCGTATTTCTAAACTGCACTTGCTTACAATTGAAACGGCCTACAATTTCACTAACGTTTATGCGTTCACTGAATGAAGTGCATGAAATACATAAATTCAAAGTTGTGGGAAGACGTCAAAGTGATTTATTTGTATTTTCAGAGAGAAGGTACTAGCAAATAGGATCACTATTTAAGACTTTTTGGAAACTGTAGGCTTCTTTTTATGATCTAAAGCCTGTGTTTGCGCATAAAGTGGTTGGTCTTGGCATGAGCGCAGCCAGGCAAAGAGCAATCTAACCCGAAGTCAAGCTCTTAGGGTTAGTTATTACAATTGCAGAGCCCCATTAAGAAAGTTGAGGTTAAGAATATTGATTTTTCCGGATGCGCTGGGTTCATTCAATGGTAGTTGTGAGAACAGTAAGGTACAGTTAAGGTTTTTTTACTAAGCGAATTCTTGTTCCAAAATCAAAAGTACCGTTTTTTTGTTAATGGGAATCGAGTAGAAAGACATCATGGGTAGTTACGCATAGCCGTTTTATTTTCCCCTAAGATTTTGAAGGGTGTCCCGACAATTCAAAATCGCAAACTTAAAATCGACAATTGAAAGTCGACCATTCAAAGTCGACAATTTCACTGTTTTGAGCGACGAGCCATTTTTACTTTCAAAAAATTCTGGCAGGCCAAAATTTAGTGAAGTGCCATAGTTACTGTCGCGTGCAATAGAAATTTGATTTTATTTCAACTTCAATATATTTCTTAAAATTAAGGCAACTTGTAGAATCGCTCGAATAATTAAGTCTGGTTGCACCTTAATAGCAAGGAAAAGATTGGCTTCCACAAAGATACTTTAAACCACGCACTTCTCCATCAAGAACAGAACAAATATGTTCACAAAACACTTTAAAACTTCGAATTCCTTTGCTTGTCAAACACAGAAACTAAAGCACTTCAATATATAAATATTAGAGACTAACCACAACTAAAACCACCAAAATAATTGCTTGATTCCTATCACAACAATCACCACAGAACAACGCGTTTTTTACTACACTCTGCTCTGCCACTTTCTTATTACCAGTCTCTAAATCAGGGCTCTTCAACCTTTTTTTGTCTGGTGCACCCTTGGAAAATATGCTATCAATTCTATGTACCCTTGTGATAAAATTGAATTACCTTGATACACACATCAAACCTTACGTTCTTTTTCTCTGTCATAAAAGTTGAAGAACAAATTTTATCAGTAACTAATGATAATCAGCTCTTCGCTACCAGTACTCAAGTCTCAATAAAAGGACATTCACTTGGCAAATATGAACACAAGTTCAAATCAAGATAACTTACAGTCTTACACATACAGATGCACATAATACTAAATAGGCAATAATCAGGAAAGGCAAACCATCATCAAGCAACAACAGTAATACAGTAGGTGCGTAAAATAAAAGCAAAATTCACAGAAAATAAAAAAAGCTTCCAAATGTAATCAAATTTGGTTCAGTAACAATCCCCTTAATTGAAAGAAAATAAAGAAGAATATTTGTCACAAGTCAATGACTTTTCTGGTTTTGCAATTTTCCCACTAGTTGGTCATAGCGAGGAACAAGTTCAGTTTCAAGTGCTCCCCGCATCAAATGCTCGATCTTCTCAATTAAATTCCTTTGCTTGATCGTTATTTGACTTAAAGTGGAAAACTCACTTTCACACAAATATGTTGATGGGCTTTGAATGAGCAGGGAGATGGTTTTTTCAGCTAGTTTTTTATATTCAGGAACATGCCAAAGTTGCACCCAAAAGTCGGCATATGGTGTGCCTTCAAACAAAACTTTCTGAGAGAGATCTGTACGGAGATCAAGCAGGTCTTCATCCTCCGTGGGTGAATCGATAAAGGGTTGCAAAACCCAGGTATTTGCTTCTAGATAAGAACTTTGTTCTTTTGGAAAGTAATTTTCAAAGTTTTCTTGTAGTAGCTCCAAATGTGCCAGTATCAGTGGTACCAGATCAGTCATTACAGATTCTGCAAAACCTTCTTCACATTCGTCAATGAAATTACCCAACAACGGAAAATCAGAAAAATTCTGTGAGTTGACCCTTTTTTTCCAGAGAGGAATTTTCAGTTTCAGAGCATCAACTTTACCAGTGCTTTTAAAAACATCGCTGTCTTTTCCTTGCAGGCTGATGTTGAGTTTGTTGAGGTGCTCAAAAACACACACCATGTAAGAAAGCTTTGCTAACCACAAATGATCGAAAAATTTTGTAGCTCGTTGATCTTTTTCCTCCAGAAAAAATGCTCCCAATTCTTTTCTTAGTTCAAACACTCGACTGAGAACTCTTCCTCTTGAAAGCCAGTGAACCTCACAATGAAAGATCAATCTTTTATGTGATGCTTCCATTCCTTCACACAGCTTCATGAACATCCTGTGTTTTTTGGCATGGCCCCTGATGTAATTCACCATACTAATGACATCGCCAAGAAAACTTTGAAATACAGCACTCGATTCATTATTAACCGCTCCTTTTGACTTTTTTGCAACTAGTGCTTCTCGGTGGATAACACGATGGATTAAAATGCAGTCTAGAGAAACATCTTTTATTTTTGAGACAACACCATTAATCTTCCCTTGCATTGCGGCAGCACCGTCTGTTGTAACCGACTTACATTTTTTCCAACTGAGGTTGTTTTACTTGAAATAATCGTCAAGCTTTTGAAAAATAGCTGTAGAATTTGCATTCACCCCTAGAGGTTGACAAAATAGGTAATGCTCAGAGATTTTGTTGAGTTCAACATCAGGAAACCTACAAAAAACAAGCAGCTGAGCTTCTGAACCTACATCTGTTGTCTCATCCAACTGAATATCAAAAGAAGGAGCTTTTCTCAGTTTAAGAAGTAGCTGATTTTCTAAGTCTTCTCTTATGCTTAAGGAGCGACGATAGACTGTTGTGTCAGAAACTGGAATTTCTTCAACTTTAGCAACAGAATTTCTTCCTCCATGAATTAAAGCTTCGGAAATTTTGAGGCAAGGTAGGACTACAGTCTGTAATTCAGTATAAAGTCGCTTGGTTTTCAATAGCACATGAGTCATTTGGAATGAAGCCAAAGTAAGTTTTTCAGAGACTTTTTCGGTCACTCGTGCTTCAAAATCACGTTGTTCTTTTACATATGCAGCTAGCTTTGATTGAAAAAATTTTTGAGACTTATGTTCATGTTCGGGATGTTGGTTTTTTAAGTGGGAAAGGAGTTTTGAAAGCACAAGGTTCGAGTTGGCATATTCCACAAGGCAAAGTAGGCATTGAGCTGTAGGATAAAGATTGCTCTGCTCACTTTTTGGAAAAAAAAGCCATACTTAACATAGTTGTCTTTCCATTTTCTACGTTTTTGTGTGGGAGAGGGCAGTGACTGATGCTTTCTCTTTTCACCAATTTTGGAAACAAAAGCTTGCATTTTTTGCTGCTTTACATTATCATTACAATTTTCAACATCTATGTTTTGCATTTGTCCATCAGTTTCATTATCATTGTTAGTGTTTGAATCTTTAGCAGTTGAAGCTTTCTTAAAGTATTGCAGCAAAGACATCACTAAACTTTCTGCCACTACACGGGTAGTTTATTTAACCAAATAACTTGATAAGCAAGACTGCAACTACAAAATCCAGTAATTAAACTTTACTACAGCATTACCTCATCCTCTTTGTTCGTGCACTGCTAACACTAGCCTCCTTTACTGCTTAATAATGAAAATTTTTGGCATCAAAACCGCAAAAATCCCAGGCAGTAAGCATAGCGGGGAGTGTATCTGTTTCTTTGCGGTTACCATTACATCATATCTGAGGGCCATAACTTCTTCCAAATGTTAAAAATGTGTTTGATTGAAAATAGCTTAGATTTACCATGATGGAATTAACGTCATCACAATGCACAAGTGCGCATCTACAAATTTCGTGGTGAACCCCTATGCACCCTTTTGAACTCATGTACCCCTGAGGCCGTTGTGGTGCACCCTAGGGTGCACCATGTACCCTGGTTGAAGAGCGCTGCTCTAAATCGTAAAATCTCGCCGCCTTATATACAGTAGATTCCGCTTAATTAGGCCGCCGGTTAATCGGGTCAGCCGTTTAATTGGGCCAAATTGTGAAGAACGAAATCCAATCAAAGATAATGCACTATGTTAAATCCGCATAATCGGGCCACCATTTCGCTTAATCGGGCCACAGCTGTAGCCAGACATACATTTGTGTAATTGCAAAACCACCTTTGTAATGCAATAGAACTCGATATCACAAAGCCAACTTTATTATGTAACAATTGAACAATACAAACGCAATTTATTTTGTCATTTTATGCTTTTGGATATCGTAATTGTTGTGTTTTGTTGCAAATTGTGTGAAGTCCTCAGCAGAAATGCCGCAAAAAAATTTAACAATTGCTGAAAAGATTTTTGCTTTAAGAAAAATTAGAGAGCAACTTCCAAACACTAGTCATCGCTAGCTAGCTGAGATAACTGGTGTACCAAAGGACAACCCTGGCACTGATACTGCAAGACTTCGGATAATCGCGTCAGCCGCTCAATCGGGCCAAATGGTGCTCTTCCCAAAGTGACCCAATTAAGCGGAATCTACTGTATACTGAGACAAGTTTCTAAAAATGCTAGAATATCGCGTGACACAGAAAAAACACCGTTGATAAATTACGTAATCGGCAAAACAAAACGTCAAATTACACAAACTATATATAAAAACTATTCCTACAACGCAAATTTACTTATTCGTGACATACGCTCCCATAAAAATATTATAATAATAATATTAAAAACTACAAATAACGAAATTTGCGAGTCCAATTCACTACTAAGATCCTTAGTGGTGCACAAAACAAATAAGATTACCATATCTCACACACATACATAATTGCATAGCACAACAATACAGATAAACACAGCACAATTGGTTCATTATACGGCCAAGATAATCAGCCGCTACATTGTCCTTTCCAGGAATATCCTGTACAGTATAGTCGTAAAGCAGGGCCCATCGCATTATGCAATCGTTCTGATACTTGGTCTTGTTTATATATGCAAGGGGCTGGTGATCAGTTTGTAAAACAAACGGCTTGCCAGCTAAGTATAACCGGAACTTTGTTACGCCCCATACAATACCCAAACATTCTTTTTCAAAAGTTGAATATTTGGTTTCGGTTGACGCGAGTTTCTTGCTGGTATACGCCACTGGATATAGTCTCTCGTCATGCTGTTGCATGAGGGCGGCACCCAGTCCGCAGTTCAATGCATCAGTTTGCAGTATGATCGGCTTGCTATGGTCAAGCAGCTTCAAAATTGGTCGCGGTGTAAAACGAGGTGTAAAAACCAACTTACAACATCAACAATGTACTTAAGGCAAACACCACCAACTATTGAAATATTAGCCAAGTTTAAGACAGAGTTGAATTTTCTTGAAACATTTTTGCTGCGGTAACAAGGTATATAAAGATTATAAATTTTAGCTCAACTTGAAGCCAGTTTTGAGATAGTTCAAGTCACATCTCCCAGCCAGCCGCTGTGGTGTAATAATAATCGTTTGTGACTTAAAAACGTAAGGTCTGGAGTATCCCTCATATAAAAAATCCCGGTGAAATCCACGTAAATCCAGGTAAAATGTAAAGTATTATGGCCGATTCCTGGGGAAATCCACGGAGTGTCCCTTATATAAAAAATCCCGGTGAAATCCACGTAAATCCAGGTAAAATGTAGGGTATTATGGCCGATTCCTGGGGAAATCCACGTTTATACCAGTAATCGTATAATTTATACCGGAATGGACTGCGATTACATCCCAATAAAATCCTGGTATTGCCTGGTGTATTTTACCTCATCGATTTCAGTCCCGATGAAATCCAAGTTTTTACCAATAATTTCAAGTTTTCCCTGATGTTTTATACTTAAATCCCAATAAAATTCTGGTATTTCCCGGTAAATATAAAATTACAGGCATCAATCCCGGTAAAACCCAAGTTTGTGTCGGTAATTCACAGTTACCAGGAATTTCCGGTAATTATACAATTACTGGTATAAACTTGGATTTTACCAGGAATTGGCCATAATACCCTACATTTTACTTGGATTTTACCGGGATTTTTTGTAAGGAATTTTGGTATTCGTCAAGTGAAGACTACCCGGAATTTCAAGCGCTACGTTGTTGTAGCAAAAAGTGTGTTTCGATAGCAAGTGTTTGATGGTAGACACATAGACCACTTAAGCAGCGTATCTGAACTTGCAAGGAAACGAGAAAAAATGTAAAACTGAGCAAAAAAGAGTTGCATTTCGTAAGTAGGGGGAGTGCGGGACCGATGGGACCCAAGAACTGAAAGGACAGTAAGTTATTTCCCCGTCTAGAGGAAAGTTTCTTTGCACTTTTGTTGTGGAAGCTTGATGTTTTCATTAAGTCGCACGTGTACAAGGAATAGCATCGAGGTCAACTGTGTACAAAAATATGTTAAATAGGTGCTTTTTAGACCCTGAAGTAAATTTCAGTTACTGAATAAAACGTTTTGTGGACAGAATGCCACAAAATTTAAATTAAAGAAAATTTATATCTGATTTGACGTGTTGGGAGCAAAGTTTCTAAAAGGCTACAAGTTTACCATTTTTTACAGTTTTGATGCCAAAGAAGTTTTGCCAAAGTGGCTGGTTACGGGACCCTTAGAACAATTTGTCCCATTGGTCCCTTTTAATTGACCATGTTTTTATTTCTGTAGTATAAATGCGCCTCCTTTAAAAAAAAGAAAACCCAGTAGGAGTCAGTTTAGTCTGAAGATATTAAATGATGCTTTGTTTAGTTTAAAAAAGAAAAAGTTAACTTTAAGAGGTGCTGCAGGTGGTTATGATATTTTGAAATCAACCCTTTATCGATATTGAAAATAGCTAGCTGAAATGAAGAGAGAGTTTAAAATTGTCTGTTGAAACGACCCAAGTAAAAAAAAATGGACATACGGTATTCATTTTGCAACAAATTATTCAGTTGCAAACGTTGCTTTAGTTTTTGAAGCTACGCTACCCTAAACAATTGTCCTTTGTGAAGCTTAATTGTTCTAATCTGAGTAGAAATATGATAGCCAGTAAACTAGTGAACATTTTATTTCAAAACGTTTCGCTTTATACTGAAAGCATCATCATTTAATTACAACTGATGATGCTTTCAGTATAAAGCGAAACCAGTCCCGTAGCACTCCAACTTCGGGCCCCCCCAAAGTAAGCGCAAGAGCCCCTGCGCACAGGTCATATCACTTTAGAGGTGTAAAATTGAAAAGCTGCATTAAGAAAATACACCACAATTTGTACATAAGTAAACAGGCTAATGTCAGAATAAAGCATGCCGATACCGAAGGTGCAAGTCATAAAAAATTCGGCACCGATGCCAGAGTTCAGTAGGACATTTATGCAGACACTGCGAAACGAAAGCAATGACACTGAAAAACATGAAAAAGTTATAAAAACACAGTATCATTTAAATAGTCTGGAGCGAACCTTTTTGTTCGCAAATGCTGTTATGACATTGTCATAATCAAGAGATCGGGCGCAGTCATTTTCGATTGACAACATGGCTAATGAAGATAGTCTACTGTCTGTCATAGACGTTCTATTAAAAGTTTTGATCAGTTTCAATTTGCTGAAGCTTCTTTCAGCGCTGGCAACAGTCACGGGGCAAGTTAGTAAGATTCGAAGTGCGATGTACACATTCGGATACAATTCAAATAAATGAGTCTTTAGAAGATAGTTCAGAAAGGTCTGAGCCGTATTGAGATTGCGTTTTTTTTGTACAATTAAAACAAACCGCTGTAGCTCAGCGCTCATTTTATCAGAATCAATGTCACCGAACTTTTTTGGAACTCTTTACAGCAAGTAAGAAGAGCATTTTCTTGTTGTACAAGCAAAAGTTTGTCTCGTGTGTACAAAAACGAAAAGGCGGAAGAAACCTCACGTAACAAATTAAAGCGCTCCTTTATTGACATAATAGCCTGGTCTACTAATGGATAGAAAAAGTTGCTTTTAAATTTCAGTTCAGGAGTAGCTCGTTGTTCCTCTTCACCTTGGTAATCAAACAATCTTCTTTTCTTTCCACTTCTTGACGGAGGAAAAGAAGGATCAATATCCAATTCCTGTGCTATTTCAACAGCAAATGTTGCGGCACTGTCATAACCCGTTGTGCGATAGTTTTGCAAAAACTTTTCAGTTGCCTGGATTTCCGTTTCCATTGTATGAAGGGAGACTCCATACGATTGAAGAATCTTGCTTGCTTTATTGACTTGGAATAGGATATCATACCAAATAAACACCGACAAAAGAAAACTCCATTTTGATAAATGAGCTATCAACGATTTTGTTTCTGAGGCAGCTCTTCCATCTTTTCTTTCTATGGAAATGGCTTCCAAGTCTTTCAGTGCCAGCAACACCTCTTTTAAATTGTATCGAAGAGGTTTGATGCATTTAATTCTGCTTTCCCAACGAGTATCAGATTGTGACTTTATGGACAGCTCCACATGTTTCTTCAAAATTTCCCAACGCTGAGCAGAGGAAGAAAACAGCACATACAACCTTGTAAGTACTCCAAAAAATGTCAATGCTTCCGTCGATGAATTAGCACTGTCCACAACAACTAAGTTAAGGGTATGGTTTGCACAGGGCACGTAAACAGCTTTGGGATTAATGTCTAGCATTCTTGCTTGGACCCCAGAATGTTTTCCTTTCATGTTAGCACCATTATCATATGACTGACCTCGACAATCAGACAATTCGAGTTGCAGTTCGGTCGCTTTTTCTAAGAAAGCGTCCAACAAGCCTTTCCCAGTACTGTCACTTATTCTCAAGTAGCCAAAAAATGTTTCTTTAACAACAGCAGCTTCTTCATTACATAGTACATAACGGAGAATGACAGACATTTGTTCATGATGTGACATATCTGGAGTGCAGTCCAAAATTATAGAAAAATATTTTGCCAATTTCAATTGCTGTAAATTTTCTTTTTCAACTTCTGTCGCTAGCAATTCAATTAGTTCATTTTGTATGGTAGGACTCAAATAGTGATCTTTAGTGTTTTTATTCTTGATTCTGTCTTGAAGCTCTTTTAGGATCGGATCTCTTCTTGCCAAAAGCTCAAATATACCCAGAAAATTTCCATTGTGAGGAGATCCTAAGACTTCTTCAGATCCTCTAAAAGCAAGATTGCTTTCCGATAGAAACAAGGCAATGTCGATAAGTCTCTCTAAAACATTTCTCCAAAAACGTCTTTCATTGAAAAAAATATTCATCTCGCGTTTGTCGATAGTGGATGAATTTCTTATCCCTTCAGCTAGCAACATCCATTGACTGCAGCATTCTTGGTGGGAAATGCCGTTTTCATGGTCTTTCAGTTTTTTCGAAAAACCCTCCCATGTATTTATACCACTACAAAAGGGGCTTAGTGTTTTTCCAAATAGCTTACAACAAAAGCAAAAAACTTGATCTGATTTCCCAGAATAAACTAGCCACGACCGTGAAACACTTTTACCATTAGGTAACACACGTTTATAATGGTTGGAGGAAAAACGTCGCCTTGGAGTTGTGTTATTATATGGAAAATTCATTATTAGTTGATGTGGTCCACGCTTTACTATATCACATCGTTGAGCATCAGAAATACTTTCAGGCCATTTACATGGGTCATCAGGGATAGGGGTAAATTAAGATTCAGTTATTTTTGATATTGAAGGTTGCGTATTGGCAGGTAAATCACAACTTACATTTTCTGGAAATTCACAATTACTTTGATGCTGATCGTCATAGTCTTCTTTTTCTTGTACACTATAGTTTTCTTCATCCCTCTCGGTACTAGTGCCAGGTCTACTCTGCTCAGTAATCTTGAAAAAATCTGTCATCTTGGGCAATTTCACTACAGCATCTCGAGCAGTGGCTGCTTCTTTTCTCTTTTGAGCACCACTTTTTGAACGTTTCATTTTATACAATGTCAATAAAATACTTTATCTGCCTGCACTCTGCAGTGTATATATATTGTCCCGGTATTTATAGCCAAACAGAATTTCAGACCATTCTATGATTGTTGCGTAACAACGGCATTGTTACGTCAATCGAATATTCAAGATTCTACCAGAAAATCAATCGAAATATTCTAGATTCTGCGAGATAAAATGACGTAGCATTCACTTATGATGTCGCAAGCCAATTTCTTCCTACAGTTTAAATCGGTTGTAAACAAGTCTGCTGAACTGAAAATAGTCACGTAGCCAAAAAGCAATTTCAGACTAACTTGGGCCCCCAAAGTTGGCCTGGGCCCCCCCAATTGGAGGGTTTGGGGGGCGGCTGCTACGTCTCTGAGCGAAACGTTTTGAAATAAAATGTTCACTAATTAACTGGCTATCATATTTCTTCTCAGATTAGTAAAGAAAGCTCATTTTCGTGCTCTTAATTGTTCTAATTATATGTTTATGTATTTGATCTATTAGGCCATGACGTAATTTCAACTTTTCTTTCACTGATATTCACCAATGAAGAAGAAATAGCTTTAAAAAGTAATGTGATCGGTTCGGCCAAAATTTTCTACGGACTTGACAAATTACAAGTGTAACGTTTAGCTTATAAGTATACAGTGGCTAAACACAAAAATCTTCCAGACTTGTGGAGAAAAACCAAATGGCCGGTAAAGAGTGGCTTTGCGAATTTTGTAAACGTGTTGATTAGTTAACCACAGGAAAACTAAATTAATTAGCTTAGCCAGAACCATGTCCTTTAACCAATTCAATGTAAAGGCCCTTTTTCAAAATGTAAAAAGAGCCGTATGATCGTTACGAAGTTTCTCCAGTTAATATTTTAAATTTGGACGAAACCGATGTGAATACCATGCCAAACTTTCGACAAGTTTTGTGTCAAACTAGCTCAAGACAAGTTCGATAAATTCGATCTGGTAAACGGAGGATCAATGTTACGGTAAGCTGTTGCGTACATGCTACAAGAAACTACATACCTCTTGTCTTTGTTTTTCCTAGAGTCATTTAAAAACTGAAATGCACCGCTGAGCACCGTCAGAAAGACTTGGATTGGCTAATCCGAGTGGTTGAATGAAGTCTAACTGTTTTCCTGCTTCGCTGCATCACTTTATATCATGCATGTAAAATGAAGCAACACTACAAAAACAAAAGACAACCTTAGAGGTTTGTTATGGACAACCATTCTAGCCACACCTCACTTGAAGAGATAGATACTGCAGGAGATCATGGAATTTCTTTACTTACACTACTCCCAGATTTCAGCCACTAGTTGTAACCACTGGATGTAGGGGTTTTTGATCTTTTCAAAACTTTTCAAAACTTTCCTTTCAACCACAAAAAAGTTTATTCAGGAGTGATTACATATACGCCGGAAAAGCAAAGATTTTTTTATGCGATGCATACTTATCAGAGATGGATTTTCTAGTTCTGACAATGAGGAAATGGTGTGAATGGATTCTGACACTGGCGTTACCAACACATTTAGTGAGTTATCTCAATCATATGGGGAGAAATCTTCTTTATATCTTCATATTGATGATTTTGTGATAGCCAAAGTTCATATTATCGACAGTAAAGACAAAACTAAACATTTCATTGAAAAGATCTGCAATGATTCAAATAATAATGATGATTGTGAGATGGCTTTTTCGGAACGGTCTAGAATGGCAAATGGATTCATTTTTCCATTCAATAAAGATTTGGCATCTATTTGCAGAAAGATATTTTGAGAAAGGTGTCAGTGCCACAACTAGTTGCTCAAACAACAAGACTCAGAGGTGTTTTACGTTTTTCTGTAGATTTATCTTCAATATAAATGTAGCACAAACCCACATTTAGATATTTCTGCTGGTTAAGAAATTTGATTAAAGAGACATTGATTTGTGTGACATTTCTTGCATTCGTTAAAAATAAACTTGATTAGCTACATTGCATAAGTTTTGAGCATATTTAGTGGATGACCTATTGGTACAATAGCAGTGTCGCATTTGGTTCTAGAGGGTGGGGACCCTTAGAACAATCTCATAAATTTATTAAAATGCTGTTAAGTAATGACTTTCTTAAACTCAAGATAATAAATTTAGACCATAAGTTTACAGACTGCCAAAATTTCATCACGGTAGTATTTTAAGTAAAGGAATTATTGCGGAGCAAAAAAATTTGCCCCATCTCTCCCGCACCTCCCCCCTAGGTAGGTTATTAATGCGGTAGGTTGGTTGGCGCATTTATTAGTTATGGCTTGCTATAAAAATTGGAAAATTGTTGCTCGAAAGTGAAATCGACTTTTCTTACACTAAAATAAAATTTGACGCTTTATAATTTTTTTACCACTACGCGAGTTAGTTAGTTTTTCCACACTTAAATTTTGATAATGTAAGAATCTTGTAGTTGTTGATAGAAACTCTGATTACCTTTCTCTAAAAGCGAGAAATAATGGTTGGGGTGTTTTGCTGATCAAAATAAAGAGAACAGCCTGTAACTTCAATTGCAATAATTAACTAATTGTGCTGTGCTTTGACTTACAAATTGGCTATCTTTTAAGCAAAGTAATTTGTCAACCCCTGTATCACTTTGCTTATCAATAATTTAAAAATCTGTTCTCTTTGCCGTAGTCAAAGTCACTTTTCTGCTCTGTATTGCATTTATAAGCCTTTCGCAATACAGCTGCTTGTATTTTTGCTGGCTTGTGGAATTGTGCAGTACAGTGAGTTTCGAATCTCAATCTAGGTAGAGTGCCAATCCTAACAACCGTACTCTACATCCCGGCGTGGCCAGAAAAGCCCCTCTCCGGGTTAAAAATATCTAATCAACTGGCTGCACCAACTTTACCCAGTAGTCAGAAAAGTGGGCCTAATGCAAATTTGATAGCTTTTCGGCATAGTCAATTTCCTTTTAAAAACCAAGTGAGCTTAAAAAGGTGATCAAGTTAAAAGCATCATAGAAAGCTAAATGTGACCCATATTATTCTCGTACTGATCTCTCTACTTCAAAGAAGAACTGCCGCAAAATTAACACCAAAGTAGGAAGAGAGACCCCTAAATAGCGATCGTTTTTACAAATACAAAAATTGGGAATTAAGTGGTGCAATAGGCTTGTTTCTCGACTTGTTGTGCTTCCTTTCTCAATGATATGTGGGACCACAAGTCTCTGGCTGCGCCTTATCTGCTCTTTTCATTAAACAAGAGTAACTAGAAGAGACAAAGAGGCTTCGTCTTCTACCAAATTTAGCTTTGATCCGGATAGGCATATTAGGCTGTTTTCAAGCAAAATAGCAGAAGTGTTGGTTTTGGTTTTATTTCCCCCTTAAACTTTCTTAAGTTTCTGGCTATACCGTATCTGCACTCTTCACTGCATAGGCGTAACATAGAGGGCAAAAGAAGTCATTTTTTGACTCAGATTTTGAGTCCCAATCCCGGTAGGTCTATTTAACTACTTTCAAGCAAAATAGTTAGTATGTGTCTCTGTTTACGGTGCGATTACATGGGGGATTTCCTTTCTTTTATTTATCTCCAAGCTTTGAATTTTATGAACTTTCGCTCAATACATTTTCATCAAGAAATGCAATTATTTGATTTATTTATCTAAAATCTTTATCACAAAATAGGGATGAGTAAACTAGTACCAGCGAGGTAAATTTGTGGGTCCAAAAAGGGATATGACTTGCGGCCCGCGTCCTCTGATCAATTATCCAAAATAAAATAAGGCCGTCAGTTCAAAAGCCTGCCCTTTGGAAGTTGCTCTCTAATAAACAGCAAAACAAAGGTTGTAGTTTAAAAACTTCGTTCTTTGGAGATTGGTTTCCCAGAAATAAAAACGAAAAAGTTTTCGCTCCACAAACGCCGTTATTTTGAGGATGATTAAGGGCCCGCACCTGGCCAGTGGTATCATCCGGTTGAATTGGCCCGCATATAAAAACGTTTGCACACTATTCCCATAAAGCGTAATTCTGTCCATGCGTGAGATGTGCCTACACCAGTGCTACTCAACTAATTTTGACGAAGGTCCAGTTGGAGAATTTCAGTATTTCCAGAGGTCCAGTAGAATTTTTGATTTGCAATGATAAAAATGAAACTATCATTACTAGAACATACAGAAAAATACTTTGATTTTTTCATAGTCTACACCAGGGGTCGGCAACCTTTTGAACGTAGTGTGCCAGTTTACGAATGATATCAAGATGTAAGCAACTTCGCGTGCCAAACATTTTTATGTGTTTGGTTTGCACACTCAGCGATGTGAATAGTAAACGGATAAGAAACAAATTTATTTACTAATTTTATTGGATGAGGCCGAATACAGTCAAAAGACTCTTTTTCATGAAACTACAAACTCCTTGTCCTTGCTTTTCCTTGCTCAGCTCAGTAATATTGGGACTAAATTTGGATACACTTAGTTGAACACATAATTTTAATTGATCTTCCGTAAGTCGGCTGCAATGGGCACTGAGAATAACCTTCATTTGGGAAAATATTTTTTAACACAAATAAGTGGCTTGAAATGCAGACAGCAAAGCTATTGCCATCTTCTTCAGACAGCTAAGTTTCTCTAGCAAAGATTCCCAACATGTTTAAATGTTTTTTGCTTGTTTTCAATCGTTTGCAGCGATTTCCGCAATTTAACAAATTTCGATGTCCACAATAAAGATGGTTTGAAATCGATCAGCTGCAACTGGAAGTCTTCAATATCCATCCATTCAAATGCACATAAGCTCAAGTCTTTGGCTGCTCTCGGGCTTGATGAGAAAGGAAAACAATCAACCAAAATGTTGAAAATCTTGAAATTTGGTGCAAAATTGAGACGTTGAACCCCTAATACAGAAACATATCATACCCCTAATACCCCCAATACAGAAACACAGAAACATAACAGGTGCAAACATATCAATTTCAACCGAATTAACTTGGTGATCTACTGAGAAAGCCTTCAGATGTTTAAAGTAGCGAAAGGTGGCGGTTCGGATGTCCCGTGTGTAGACATCCTGTTTAGATGCAAATCCTTTCCATACCTCAAAAAGACACATCACTGTTTGTACTGTACCCTGCAGACGAAGATTTAAGTTCGTTAAGGTGTGTTGTGATGTCCGCAAGAAACATCAGTTTTACAAGCCACTTTTCATCCTCCAGTTCGGGGTAGGCCATTCCTTGTGATATCAAAAAGACCCTTATCTCGACTAGACATTCAACGAACCTCAAGAGAACCTTACCGCAACTTAACCATCTGACACTGCAGGTGCAGCAGCACATCATGGTATGCACTTTCCATTACTTCAAGCAAAGCTCGAAACTGTCTGTGTGCTGTAGCAGAGCGTGCGACAAGGAAACTCACTATTTTCGTTACTGTTTTAAAATTAGGCGTGTCTACACCACAAATTTATTCATTCTTGCGCCGTATCGCATCTTTGTTTACTCTAATGTGTTTGTGCTAATGGGAACTCGCATGAACTGGATTGTCTTGAGCCAGTTTTTTCGCTTTCACAGCGAGCCAGTTGTGAATGTCATTGGCAGAATCACAACAGACATCGCCGACACAGAAATTGTCAACTGAATTGCATGCTTGACAAATTTTAGGACTGTTGATTTCGTGCAGTGTAGACAGTTTGAGCTTGAGAGTGCGCCGCGCACGCTTATAGGGTAAATTTCACATGCGCGTCAAGTCACTTGGCGTGCCATAAAAAATCTTCTCGCGTGCCACCTGTGGCACGCGTGCCAGGGGTTGCCGACCCCTGGTCTACACTAATCATCAAAGTAATATCAGCTTAATATTATCATCAAAGTAATATGAGCTTATTGTGCTCTATTCTGCTAATCTTGTGAAAAAGGCGCATTTCTTATTTTTTTGCCAGTTCTTAAAACTTGGTCTATAGAAGTAACACCAAATCAAAGGCGGTGGTGAGATTTTTGGCCCTGGTACCATACAGTAGGCGATCTTGTGCGGCAGTATGATTTGCCAACACAGGGCCTGATATATTTTCTTCATAGCGGTGCTCAACGTCATAGGTTAGTTTAAGCACTCGATCGGTTGTGCATTTATCAAACTTAAAGCCAACTTTGGGGGTCAAAAACAGGTTCTAGACGCTTCAAGAGTAATCGCTGGAAAAGCTTGTAAGAAACGCTCAGCAGCGATATGAGCTGGAAGCTCTTTCAATCATCATCTGCATTGCCAGGTTTTGTTACCGAGATAACAGTGGCCAGTTGCCATATAGTGGGGATTGTTTGGTAGGTCATGCAGGCTGTGTAGAATCTTTGAAGCCATCTAACACATTTGGGGTCGTCGTGCTTCAGAATATATGGGGAGAAATATGTCTGGGTTTTGAGCTTTACCACGCTTGATCTGTTATACTGCAAAGGCAAATTTGGTGGACGAGACAGGCATGAATAACACAGACCTCCAGCATTGGGAAATATGCTTTCTCCTGTTTTTCATGCTGATCACGTTGTTTGGTAATCTTTTTGAAGGTGCCGTTAATCAACGGTAAATACGTGCAGTTGCGCCGAAGGCGCGAAAAATTTTTGACATTGTTTTGAAAATAATTTAGTATTGAGAATAAGTCAACAAAGTTTTTCTGATAATTTGCTTTGACCCGCTTTTAGAGTACAATCTTTTTCCACGTCACAGTAATATAAGTTGTTTCTGATTACTACATTTACGATTTATAACACAATTATCGGCTAATGTATTGTGTTGTGATAAAGTTTAAAGAATTGTGCTTAAATTGCAACTGCAGGTAAAAGTAATAAAAAATTCATTAAATTGTTTCAACTTTATGTTTGAAGATTATATCCGGTAACCACCCGTTTTTACATTGTCGGCCAAAGTTTTTATTAGAACTAGCAATAGCTAGGTAATTCCGTTCACATTTTTAGAGATCGATATTATCTTCAAAGCAAGGTTAAATTAATTTATTTTAAAACTATATTTATTGTATCCTTGGGATAAAATGGGTTTAGACTAACAACAGACGTACCGGTAGTTAAAAAATCCAACAACTCTATCAAGATCTCAAATTATGGAAAAGTTAATAAAATTCAGAGTTTTAAGGAAAACCAAAATAAAGCAATAGCTTCATGTAAAACGGCGCCTTAAACAAAAAATTTTCACTGGGATTATGTCCAAGAAATTTGGGTGTAAGCACGGCCCCTAGCATTCTTTTCTGGCTGTGCCCATGCTGGGACGGAAAGGATTTGAGATTTCAACTCACCAATATAGTTACGAAAAATATCGAATCAAGTTGTGAAATATGCCTACTACTTTGGAGCTTACTTGCCTGCTCTGCCCGTATCGCCTGGCAAGGCTACACATCAGATATGTGGAGTTTAAAAATGCTTGATTAGTCGCTTGCGCCGGCTTCACCCTTATCATATGTGTTATAGCGGCTAACATAAGGTGTTGTACGTGGAAGCCGATGCCCAATATCCTTAATGGTAATCACATCTTACTCTTTACTCAAGATGGGTCGAACTCACAATACCTATGATTTCACAAATTTTTGTTCTTTCTTTCTGAGTCAATTTTGGGTTTGAGTGCCAAATTGGTAACCCTTTTGACGGATATAGAAATGAAGAATTTGATGGGGACTTACTTTGTGGCTTGATGCGCTCCCTTTTGTAATTTTACCTGTGACATCAAGTTCCTTTGCCGCTCTTTTTAAACCTGGTGTCGGCCTAGCTAGAAGAGGGGAAAAGCCTTCTTCCACATATCCTGCACCCGATTCCAATACGCCTATTTAAGTTGTTGTCAAACAACAATGTTCTTTCTCCGTTCAATTTTTCTAATTTTTGGCCCTTTATTTAGTTTATTTTTCCACAGATTATTGAAATTTCTCCCAAATTTCTTAAACTCAATTAAAAAGAAGATATTTTTGAGTATAACGGCAATAAAACGCCAATTTACAAAAACAAATTGAGCGACAAAAAGTAAATCTTCAAAATACAAGATCATCATACAAAACCGAAAGACTAAAAGCACGAAATATTTTTTGCCCCCAACCAAAAAAATTGCTTCTGTCTAGACTGTTGCCACAAAACTTGAAAGCTCATTACGTTTAATTATGCCCCCCACCTCTATCTGTCTAATTTTGAAGCAACACTGATCTTTTTTATAAACAGTCATTTATTTCACAAATATTCGTATATTCTTTTTAGTAAGTAAGGGAAGTGGATAACTGGTGAACTAATCAAAGTTGTGGATGAACACCTGTCGCCGAATACATGAATTACCCGCCCTGTACCTTAGTGACCGGTAGATGACGATTCTGCGACTTGAAAATTCGCTCGGTAGAGTTTAACGGCTACCTACCATTTTCCCATCCTTCGGCCTAAGAACTTACTCTTGAGAAGCTAGATTACCTGCCCAATCCTTAACAACACCAACTCTATGAATACATTGTTGCACGCAGATAATCACCGACACCACTCCTGTAGCAGCGGATAGTCTCCTTCCCTTATAGTTCCTTGGCCCCTGCCTTCTAACTCTTCATTCTTCTAGCTTGTCTCTTTAACTCCCTTCTTCCTTCTCTTCTTTTTCTTTTGCAAATAACGCACCCCTATATTTATTTCCCATGCGTAAAGCAATAGAGAAATAATTCCCGAATATTCCAGAGTTTTACCATAAAAATTACTAGAAACTAAAATTAACAAAAAAAGGTTAGTAGAAGGGGAATGCTGGAAACTGCTACCCAAAGAAACAACCAATAAAATCGCTTAGAAAATAAACAAGAAAGGGTTTGTCTATGGGAGAGTACCGGAAACAATTACCAATAGAAATCGCATTGAGAATAAAATAAATAACGAAGGGTTGGTAAACGGTGCAATATCGGAAATAATTATCAGAGATCAAAAAACTACGTCAAAACGGGACAATGGCATAACTATTCCCAAGATTATTATTGTTACAACACCAAATTGCCCTTAATGTCGACCTCCTCCTCTTAAATTAAAAGTGATTTTATCCACAAAAACGTGTTGTTTCACAGTGCTTTGATCTCTTTATTCACTAATTGTGGGACGATACAGTTCAAAATCGGGATGGGCGCTTCAGTAATTGATAACTTACAGAAACAGCTTAGCAATTCGCATGCCTACTAAAGGCTATTTTGTAATTTTGTTTGTAAGCTCATGTCCCTGGTTGATTTTACGATCTTTTGTGCAAGTATAGATGCAGCCAGAGGAGACGAAAAGGTCACATGCCTTTTTTAATCAGTAAGCCTAGGGTACCTCCCTAACTATAAGGTTAGGAAGTCTAATTCAAAGCCCAGCACTTAGGCTACAGTTGAGTTGTTACAAGAGATTATGGCTTAAGTGGATAACCTACCGACCAAATGTTTGTTTTGAAGAGGCGTCTATTTTTTTCTAAAAGCCACAAGAGTTCACAAAGAAACCGCACATCTTGTTTCCCTTTGATACACGCGATTAGTATGTTTTAGATGCTGAGATTGGTGAGGCGTATGACACGCCTGTACAAAGGAAGCAAATTTGATTTGTCTTAAATGGAATGCAGTATGCTAACGTAAAAAAAACAGATTAAATTCAAATTTTAATCTTCTGGAAATCCGTTATTGAAGTGGACCATTTTAAGCTTAAAGTATGAAAACCAACTGGTGGGCTTACGACTATTTATGGCTAACTAGATAAGGTGTAATGAATAATTTTCAGTGAGCCGTGTTGCCATACCTTGTGATTTTGAAAAGTTTTTAGCGCCAGCAGTAAATTAAAGTGTTATCCAGTGTTTAATTTTGTAAAGTATTCTCCAGTGTTGAATTTTGTGAAGCATTGTCCAGTGTTTAATTTTGTGCAGTTTGTTTGATCTACCCGAGCACACATTAGTTTGTAGGCAACCAGCTATTGCTCTCTTCAAAGAATTGGCAAAAAGGGCAATTATCCTCCCAAGATACTTACGAAAGTTTTGTTTTTGGCTAAATTTTTTGGTGCTCTCAAAAAAGGTTATCATTGGTGCTAACATTTTTTAATCTAAGAGGCGAAAAATTTTAACCAAACTATTACATTTTGACTTTTTTTGGTAAGTCAAAAAATAATTGCCTCAATCATCATGTGAGCTTAATTTCAGAAAATATCAAAAAAATTTCCTTACTATCTCTGATTCTCACCAAAATTCCGTAGGGTCTCTAAAAATGATGAAACAAGATCATCACTAAAAATATGGTCCACGATATAAAAATTTTGTCCTCTTCACTCAAAAATTTGCTGCTCACTTCGCCATTTATTTGGAAGGAAAAGAGCATTTGTGTCATGAAATCACTTTAAGTTTTAACGACTTTTAGCGTTAACATTTGCGAGCGTTTTATCAAAAGCATAAAACAATCAAAATATATAATCAAATAGACCTACAAGAAAACGAAGTAATTACTAGAATTAGGCCAACAAGTCTTTACTATGCTGTACCATTTAGGTCTAGATCAGCGAGTCTCAACTTATAATTTGTCATTTCGCGCTTTCTAAAAACAAAAATCAATTTTCACTCTCTTTCTCATCATATGTCGTATCACCTGAAAAGGATTACAAAAGTGTCACCTCAAAACGAAAAGCTTCTGCGAAAAAAGATCTCTTCAGTTCACGAAGTGTTTTTCAAAAGGAAATATCTCACCCGTCTAAACTAAGGTAACCCCTTTTGATAGTCTTCTAAAAATAGTGTCATTCCCTGACATGGTGTCTCTAGGAGCGGACCTTCGTTTATGGTTATGCTATTAGCTGCATCATACAAATATGCCTTGAGCTGGTTGTGTAATTTGAATTAAGCTAGGGATTGATTGTGAAGTTTGAATTTTTATAAATTGTTCTCGTATCATGTGTGGTGGGACCTCATTGAATTGAGAACCTCTAGTTTAGAGAGATAAAGGACAAAATTGCTCAAAAACTAAGACTACTTTCTATTTACACTAAAGTAGTTGATTCTCGACTGTTTTTTTAACTAATTCAAGTAAAAATATCTTTTCTTAGTTTCCACTTTTACTTGAATATTTTTTGTCAAAGTAACAATATTTTTACTCAAGTAGATTTTAGGCTATATAGAGCACTTCTGGTGACATAATCTCATTTTGCATTAATTGGAAACGTACAGAGTGCTTCGAAATTAGAGCTCCTTTTACAGCATAAACTAAATTGGACAAGAACAAAAACAAAACTGGTTTATAACAGATATTTTGTTTTGTTTTATTGTTTTATTTGCAATATTTATCCTCCATTCACGAGAAAGCGAATTGTATCGCTATACTTTGGACGGTAAGTCCGCACTCGCTTGGGAGTTGCCTTTTTCGAGGTTTAAGGACCACCTGTCTTTCACATAAAGGTGGGGCGTCCCGTTAAGTGCCTTGCCCAAGGACACAACAAGCGAACTTGCCGGCTTGTTCTCCACAACCTCCCGTAAATGCCAAGCGCCAAGCAGGAAAGCTGCGGATGTCATTTTTAAAAGTCTTTTGGTATGACTCGACAAGGGGAATAAACCCCAGGTCTATCGACTGCGAAGCGGAAGCTCGAACCACTACGTCATCGCGTCGGTAACCACTACGTCATTTATTTAAGTTTTTCATTGCTAACTATTTAAGACCACACCACATTAAAAATAAATTTTCATTTCACTCTTTTGCTCTAACGCTTATAAGGCGCGCAAAAGATCTCCGAAATATTTGCATTTTAAAATGAATTTCACGGCATATTATGGTAATCGGATAAATAATTCAATGTAGAATCGAATTTCAAAATGCTGAGGGATTCTAGGTTAGGCTGCAATATGAAACTAGAATGAACTAGAATGTAAAAACTGAAACTAGATCAAGGGGATTACAGTGTAATTACGCACTTGCCGAAACATTCTGAGTTCAACAGCTGTATGGCTGCCCGTAAACAGGGCTACTTTTTGTCGAATTTAAGGCTGTCTAAATAAAATCTGACTGCAAAGCCCGTTACTGCTGACGATTTACTAATTGATGCACATATGAAACTATGGGGATAGAATATGTTGGAGAGCTGTTATGAAGTATTGAGGGATTCTATAACGTAATAAAAGTAAGAGGTGCTGATATAAGAGTAGTAGTAATTTGCAACGCTGATAATTAATTAATTGCGGCACAAGAAAATTAACACGCTTCTCTTGCTTGGTTGTTGAGCACTCTACCTGGAAACGCGTCAAAAGATCGCAACATGAATTTTGAAGAAGTAGATTCAGTTATAGTAGTAATACCGAGCTTTGAACTCGGTATCCCAGCATCTGATGTAGTAGTTTGATTTGTTGTTTCATATTTTCCTGGTATATTATTGCCCGTTGCCGACATTCACCTTTCAGGGGCATTCTGCTTTATTTCTGCAGTTTTGTGGTGGCACTTTCTTTTCTTCCGTTCCCCCAGGCAGTCTCCTGTGGTTGTGTGTTTTGATTATGGTTCCAATAATTGACATGTAACTATAACTAGTTTTTATATTATTTTTGTTGAAGATTTTATTTGGATGGTGGGAACGGGGAAAGCGTTTTTGTGGAAGCTTTAAAAATTTTTTTCATACTTTGGTTTCGACAGTTTTGCCAAAAAGTGGATTGAATATATCACGTTTCTGTATCGTTTATTTCTCGTGGATGGTTTGTTTTCTTCACATTGTGCATTGGATTCATACCCGTTGGTGAGAAGTGCTTTGTTCTATTCTGGTGCTGCTTGAAGAGGCTAAAATACTGAGTCGTTGGCAGATCATGCGAGAGATTTGCTTCATTATGTTTGGTGGATGGTTAGACTTTGTGTTGATATAGAGCAAATTTTCATTTGGCTTTCTAAATGGTGAAAACTTACCAGTCATGAGATGAAGTGTAATATCCGAGAAATCAGAATTAAATTGCTTTAAACTGTGATTTTTAGGCCGTTATCAGTAAATATTTTGATCAATTTTTTCTTTTTGTCTTCAGTAGCTGGGCCGGATGAGCTTTTGAGAAGTATTAAACCATCGACTTTGTGCAATCCGTTGCAATCTATTCCGAATATGTCCTTGATTCCACCCCTCATAAAAAGTCCGACTAGTTCACAAACCTCTTCTTATATTCTCTTGAAATTGCTTACTGATTCTTCCAATTTATGATTTTGTGGGGTTCATTAGTCGACATTTGGGGTTGCTTAGAAAGTTATCCTTGTGGTCTTTTAATGTTATGAAAGCATTTTGTTCGGATAATCTCTCAATTCTGTCATCAAGTTCTAACTTGGCCGCAATCATTTTTACTCGAATGTTGATCAACTGTATAGAGGCTGTTACGTTGTCCAGTAGCAGCTTTCTATAGTCTTGCTCAGGGGTGGGCAAACTTCTTAGTCGTAGGGTCGCATTGCCCATTCAAGAGTCGCCGAGGGCCAGTGCTTAAAATCTTACAATGGCTGTACACAATGCAAGAGCTTGCAATAGCTGAAAATCTTGCGATAACCTCTTGCATTGTCTATTACATGGCTTTGAAAATGATAATGTCCAAAAAAAAAATAGATCATCGCCCTCTATTGGAACGGAAAAAGCGTCAATTCAGAGTAAGGCTTGCAAAGCGGTTCGCTCAATGTGACTTCTGACGTTTTTGGCTTTTTTAGTACGGAAAGTGTGGCTACCCCTGTCATATTATTGGCGGGCCGTAGTTTGTCCACCCCTGGTCTTGCCTGTTGAATTCGAAGACGTGGTGGTCTTATCTGCTGGTACAAATAGATGTATGGATGATTTTATTATTCTAACGAAGTCATTGGCAAGTTTTCTTTGAAAGAGGGTTAGTACTGGTCGAATTTTATATTGCGAATGAATTTATAAAGATCGTTTTCAAAAAGAGTAATTGCTTCGTGCTGGGGCGGACAACGCTCAGAATTAAAGCCATAGGTGTCATTGTTACAGCAGGTTGTGACTGAGTGTTCAAAGAAGAAGGTTCACTAACGCAATCTTCTAATAAAGCTGTTTAGCTTGTCTACCGTGCATTTTATGTATTCTCTTCTATACTTTTCTATACTTGGAATGAGAATATTTTTTGTGGAGTATCCAAAATCTACTTCTTCAAAATTCATGTTGCGATCTTTTGACGCGTTTCCAGGTAGAGTGCTCAACAACCAAGCAAGAGAAGCGTGTTAATTTTCTTGTGCCGCAATTAATTAATTATCAGCGTTGCAAATTACTACTACTCTTATATCAGCACCTCTTACTTTTATTACGTTATAGAATCCCTCAATACTTCATAACAGCTCTCCAACATATTCTATCCCCATAGTTTCATATGTGCATCAATTAGTAAATCGTCAGCAGTAACGGGCTTTGCAGTCAGATTTTATTTAGACAGCCTTAAATTCGACAAAAAGTAGCCCTGTTTACGGGCAGCCATACAGCTGTTGAACTCAGAATGTTTCGGCAAGTGCGTAATTACACTGTAATCCCCTTGATCTAGTTTCAGTTTTTACATTCTAGTTCATTCTAGTTTCATATTGCAGCCTAACCTAGAATCCTTCAGCATTTTGAAATTCGATTCTACATTGAATTATTTATCCGATTACCATAATATGCCGTGAAATTCATTTTAAAATGCAAATATTTCGGAGATCTTTTGCGCGCCTTATAAGCGTTAGAGCAAAAGAGTGAAATGAAAATTTATTTTTAATGTGGTGTGGTCTTAAATAGTTAGCTCTGACATTTGAGCTACTCATTACTATTGAGATCGCTCTCAGTGAAGTTTCTCATTGAATAGTAAATATTTTGTTTGGCCTCCACCTGTCGGTACCACAGCCTGCATTTTTGAGGGCTATGATTTTAACAAATCCCAAAATGTTGAGAATCATACTCCATCATCTTGAGCATTTTTGCCACCACTCATCGCATGTCGGTGAAACTTGGTGTACCGTCATAGTTTGCTGTACGCTCTTCAACACGATCCTTCATGATACTTCCAATGTTTTCACAAACGTAAAGGTCAGGAGAGATACCTGGAAATTCACTTGAAGAGAAGAAATCGATACCACTGTTTCGAAGCAGCTCCTGTGTTTTAGAACTTTGAAACATGGCGCCTTATTATGCAAAAGTGTGACTTTTTCAACAGATAACACATTTTTAGTACGTCTGAGGAAAGAAAACATTCCGCCAGTAAATTTGCCTTGTAGAAAGTTAAGATAGCATACTTGAAAATAGCTATAGCAGAAAATCTGATAGTTTTTTATATAAGCTGCGGAGGAGTGGCTCTAATTTCGAAAATCATCCCCCTCAAGAATGGAGGCTGTTGTACAGGCAGGTAGAGGCCGCACAAAATAATAATTGCTTAATGAGAAACTTATATAAATACCTGTTATAAATCAGTTTTGCTTTTGTTCTTTTCTAGTTTAGTTTATACTGTAGAGGGGTTCCACTTTTGAAACACTCTGTATTTGTATCAGTAATAAACTTTACTATTTGCGTTTGGTTTTCAAAATACATGTATAGCAAATGCAGATGTTCCTAGTTAGGCTGAATGTTATCAGACATTATTTTGGCGTCACTTAGCGTTATGACAAAACAGTGCTGCATTTGAAGCTTTCAAGAAAAATTGGAAAAAAGCATGCTTATTTAAAGGAATTGCTTGGTGCATCGCCAATGATAATAAAAATAAAAGAGAAGTCGTTTTAAAATTTTATTAATTATAAGCAGCTTGTAAACATCTCCCGATTCTGCAGGTTTCAACCGCGATTCTGCGAGCAGTATATTTTGAAAAACTGAAGAAAACGATTTCTGCAAATAATCGTTAATTATGACTTATTCTTACTCCCTAAAAAGGTGAAATTTCTTGAAGTTGAATAGTCGGGTGCTGGTTGTCTTTTTCGCAAAAAACCGCTTTCTCACGTCAAGGAACGCGAATTACAAAAAGTAATTCTACTGTGACATTATCATCATGACGTCACCAACACCCTTATGACACTCACCCCAAGTAGGCGAATAATCGTGGCAAATTTTATGTTTGTACGCTCAGTTGTTTAGGAGGGGTTACAACAGACAGACAGAGAGAAACGCAGACAAAATTGTGCTTTATGGTATAAATTTCAACAATGGTGAAAATGACTGCAATATTGGCGCCCACAGTTTACTTTGATCTCGTTTTCCTCCCCTCCCCCCGCATTATACTCAATGCCAAGAACGGGTAAAAGTATGCAAAATAGTAGGTTAATTGAGAGTTAGACCAGCCTTAATCAAAGAATAGGATCATCAAAATCAGGGCAAGAGAGACTTCTGTTCTTATGCTAGGCTGAACCAATATTTTTTGACCCGGCATAACTGCTGAGCAGTCCTGCCAGGCCCAGCCTGGTTAGTATTTGCTAGGTCCGTGGTATGAGAAACGCTGCTGTAATGGAAAAATGAGTTTTTACCCCTAAATAAAAAGTGCCTTCTGAAAGCTGTCTCATTGATGTAGGGTACTGGGCAATATCTTTCCAAGCGAAGCTTCGCTGCTCTGCGAAAACCGAACAGTTGCGAGCGAGGTAATTCAGCCCGGATTAACGCTTGCTGAAGATCGAGAGTTTAGCGTCGAGGGAAATGTCAAATAATATTTAAATAAGTAAGAAAAGAAAAAAAGTTTTCTGAGCGGCCGAGCAAAAAAGAAAAACCAGCACAATCGCATTCATTTTTGTATCGAGGTAGTTTAAGACGATTGAACGCGCTAGAAGCTGTCAGTCAAAGCAAGAACGTTATTGCCTTGTTGCGCTTGTACAGAAATGAGTTCATTCTTTGCTGGCTATCAGACAGAATGTTTTTTATATTGAGATATGTTCGTCTCGCAGTTTTATACATGAAGTGTTGCTTCGTAGAGCATGACGTCAAACTTGAGAATTCGGTCGTTGGACGTATAAACGAGAAATTTTACTTTCTTTCAGGCTTTTTTCGGTTGAGGAAATACGGATTTACAGAAAACTTTTTTTTGCCATATTTATCCTCCATTCACGAGAAAGCAAATTGCATCGCTATATTTTGGACTGGACGTCCGCACTCGCTTGGGAGTTGCCATGTTTGAGGTGTCTGGGCCACCTGTCTTCCACATGAAGGCAGGGGCGTCCCGTTGAGTGCCTTGCCCAAGGACACAACAAGCGAACTTGCCGGCTTGTTCTCCACAACATCCCCTAAATGCCGAGCGCCAAGCAGGAAAGCTGTGGATACCATTTTTTAAAGTCTTTTGATATGACTCGACAAGAGGATTGATACCGACTGCTTCGCAGTCGGTAGACCTGGGGTTCAATCTAAAATCTTTGTTTCAAGGAGGAAGATACCAAGCCGCCACCACTTGCCTACCTTCCCTTCCCTAAATTATATATTGTTTATCAAAGTGTTTGTGAACACACAATGTCGATTGGACTGTAGCATAACGTAATGTCACTTATTTTGACTCGACAGAAAGTTGAGCAAACATATTGAAAGTTGCAAATACCCCGAATTCAAAAACACTGAAAGAACACGCTACATTTTAAAGGTATTTTTACTACCAAAGCTACAATGCTTAGGTTGCATACGTAATCAGTAGTTTTCTATCTCATGTGACATGTCAGCACACCACTTTCAACGCCCTTACAAAACACCAAAAGTAGCCTTCCTTTCTGGAGTGGCATTGATAAATTTTTGCATTTGAGCAGGTATGTCAATTTTGTACGAGATAATTGAATGTGCAAGCATCAAAGCCAGGTGCGTCAATCTTTGTGTCACATTTCTTAGCCACGTTTTCAATTTTTTAAGCGCTGAGAATGATCTTTTTGAGGACGCTGCTGACACGGGCAAGCACAAACAAAGCCTATAAATTTTTCTAACGCCTTAAATAAGCTCCTATTTCTAGGGTTCAGAGTCGATACAAATTCGGCAACCTTTAGCACAGAAGGGAAAGGATCATTCCCCGTCGTTAAATCACCGAACAACGTCAGCTCAATTGTAAGACGGGATTTTTCAATGACAAAAGGAAGCTGCGCTTTGCTCAAGTCCTCTTCGAGAACATGTGTTTGGCAGAATTGACAAGAATATCCTCTCTAGCAGCGGCCTCTTGGTCAAACCGTCTGTCTAGCTCGCTTTCTATTTAGTCTAACGCTTCAAAAGATTGACGCCTCTGCTCCGCGTCTTGTTGTAAAGACAGGCTTTCAGGGCACCACGGTTTCACGCAATTTAACCGGAGTTGTATTAAGCCTGGAATGTGGCAGTGGTTCAAGCACATAGTCTTTAACATAAGCGTCAACTTTGCTTAGAATATTATTCGTGAAAATTTCCTTTCAAAATTTCTGAAGCTCTTGTCGAAGAACTTAAATGCATTCAGCGTACCTCGAGCAGTGGAATCAGTTTGCTGCAGACTTCGAGCTACAGTTTCACAAGGTATAAAAATAGCTTCACATCACAACAGACTTACATACAATCGTGACGGTTCAGTTTGTGTGTACCACCCAACTATCCGGGCTCTTGCTTCACCTCGCATGGGTCTATCATTTTCTAATTGGCGTAATTTTTCTAAAAGTATCGGTCAAGTAGCTAAAACCCTGGCTATAGCTGGAGCACGAACACACCAGCGAGTCGAATAGCGGCTTAATAAGTTTTAGCAACTTCATTTGCGCCAAAAAGCGATTTAAACAAGGTCTTTCAAGCAGTAACCTTGCAGTTTTTCCAGAGGTAAATTTAAGCGTGTGAAAACATCCTTGATACATGAAAATAATGACTGGACTGCGAGGTTAAATCCGGTGGACTATAGAATCCAAGAAATACATTTTGTGCAGCCAAGTTATCGTCAACAAATAAACTGCAAGGAGACTGATCGAAATCGCTTATGTTCATTGTTCCGTCTGCTGTAAAGCCAAAATAGTTAGATGCCTCTGCTTCTGTTATTATGTGTCGCTGGAAAGCATGTTCAAACATTTACAACATTTTGTTTTGTATTGTGTCGGACATCCAATTATCTCGTCAAAAAAGCCATTCTCTGGCTTGGGTAATGATTATGTCCGCTCCAACATTAATTGCCATCGCGATGGCGACTTCCTCTAATGGAAAGTCCTTGTTTTTCTAAAAATTTAATGGAACGGAAAGCCTATTCCAATACTGGCCTAGCAACAGCTTGTTGCTGTGTTGCTGCCGCAGACAACATGGTGTCGATTAGAGTGTTAGTATGACTAAGTAAGCCACGTATTGACTCTGAATGGAGATGGAAAAGTTCATTTGGAAATACCTTCTACAACAAACGGACTTTTATTGGCAGTTCGAGCAACTCCATGAGCAAGCCCGGAGCGCAATGCCGTGGTGCACACCTTGCACACAACGCTATTTTTTTCTTTAGGTTAATTTAGTTTAATTAATCCATTTTTACTTTTCATACCCCAATGGTTGGAAACTTCTCATGTGCTGCTTAAGCGTTGCATATTTCTCGACATTGCCGCAGCTACTCAAAGTCGATGAACAAGCTCCACCAACACCAATGGTATCTGTGCTTTCTGTAGTCCACAATGCAGAAATATTGCTTGCTACAATAGCCTGTTTATCTATGTACCTCTCTTTGCAGGAATCAGCATTAGCGTAACTTGTGTCGGTAATAGAATTAGTTTCTGTTGGGCCTGAGCTAGCTGGGTTGCACTTTCTTTTTCTTACAACAAATCTGTCCATACCGTTGCCTTGAAATTTTTTCATCAAACTAGGAAGAGTGTAGACGGCCAAAGCGTCTTGTATCAAAAACTGATTTACGTAACTTCAGGTCAAGTAAATCCAATTGAACGATCTATCATTATGTTTGAACCAACTTTTTATAACTTAGTAAAGCCGTTTTGGGGTCTACGATAGATCATTGTGACAGTGAAACGACAACTACAGCGTCGAATTTCGCTACAAACAGGAAATTGTAAAATATTGACGAATGATTCAACTTTTATTTACGGAAGGCGAAACTGCTTCTAGGCACAGATAAGTACATTTTTTGATTTTTCAAAATCCTGCTATAAAATAACTATGACGCATTCGATCGAAATGCGTCATGCAGTCGAACTAATCGAGCGATTTCAGAAACTGAAATTCAACTACAGCAGTGATTGGTCTCTAGATTTAAATTTTTGCGATAAAGCTTTTGTTTTGTTTTATTTGCCATATTTATCCTCCATTCACGAGAAAGCGAATTGTATCGCTATACTTTGGACGGTAAGTCCGCACTCGCTTGGGAGTTGCCTTTTTCGAGGTGTCTGGGCCACCTGTCTTCCACATAAAGGTGGGGCGTCCCGTTAAGTGCCTTGCCCAAGGGCACAACAAGCGAACTTGCCGGCTTGTTCTCCACAACATTCCCTAAATTCTGAGCGCCAAGCAGGGAAGCTGTGAATACCATTTTTTAAAGTCTTTTGGTATGACTCGACAAGGGGAATGAACCCCAGGTCTACCGACTGCGAAGCGGAAGCTCTAACCACTACGCCATCGCGTCGGTAAGAGTCGGCAAGCAAAAGAGCAACAAAGGTTCAAAAGATATAGGTGGCCCAAAGAGGGCCAAAGTAATTTCAGGAGGGGCCAAGGCCCTTTTACTTCCATACTTTCCGCCTGGTCTAGCGGCGGCCACATTTGCTGTAACAAAGAGCCAAAACCGATAGAAGCCACGAACTGAAAGAGCTGCTACACAATTCTATATTTAAATTGACGCATTTTTTGGAGACCATTTTCTAAGCCCGAAATTACGCATTTGCACTCTTTTGTGGGTCATAAAACTTAACGTGTCGCATAGCAGGCTGCACACCCTACATTTCATCACTATACAGAAATACAACATCAGTCAAAAGAGCAACATTCAAAGACCCAAAGAGCCGCGGCTTAATAAGCTCTGATCTATACCATAAAGCTGTCATTTTTTATTGACTATTTTCATGTCTGTAGGGGTGACTTTTGACGTGCTGGAACACATCCCCATTATTTCATGTTATGATGGGTTCGGTATAGGGTAATTTCGATTTATTGAGTTATAAAGGCAATCTACGCGCTTTATATGCATGAACATACAAACGTAAATCAGAGGCAGTTCTTCCCAACAGCCTTTTTGGACTTCTAAATTTATACGTTCATTCATGCGTATAGGGTCGTGCTTTGTTAGTCCAGTCAGACTGTTCCACGGCGGCGGATAGAAACCACCATGTGTCTGCCAAATAAAAAAGGAAACATCAAGTAAAGTGTTGTACTCAAGAACATAACAAATGAGTTTGCGGGCTTTTTTACGCACTTTCTCTTATGTGCTGAGTGCCATGACGGAAGCTGTGAATACTGCTTTTTTAAGTTTTCGGTATCACTCGACAAGAGAATTAAATCCAAGTCTACCAACAGCCAAGAAAACGCTCTAACTTCTTAAGCAACGCGCCTACTTCCTAAATCTATCATAAATCCAAGTAGTCACCAAAATCTGTGCTTGAAAGCAAATGGCGGTTGTGCGCTCCCTGTCATTTGTTCGTCGTGTACAATGCACCTTTCTACTCTCTACCTACCTCAGCCGTGCTGTGCTGCCGTCGTTTGTACTTGCCTGCAAGGTGATGAGAGATGGTATCAACCAACAACAAGGCCTTGGCGAAATTTTAATTCACAGCAGGACTTGAGAAAATTTGCTTTAGGAAAGTTCTGTAAGCAATAAGTCTTAAACGATATATTTCTTCCCTATGTACGGTGTTACCATGCATTAGCATATCCAAAAGCAACTATGGAGTGACAGCAAAAATTTATCTTTTGGGTTTTCTGTCTCTCAGTTTTGTGTAATGAATTTTTTTATAGATCGACTTTCTCTCCCTCATTTGTTTTTAAAAATCAATGTTTTATTGCCATGAACATATCCTTAATCGGGTTCAAGTATTCGAAAGAGGCCAAAGGCTTATGGTTCCCCCTAGCGCCTGGCCAATTTTGTTTTTTTGGTACTATGTACATCTAGTTTTGCTTTAATTATGCTCAAGATAAAGTGGACTGTAAAAGTAAAAAGCTTCTGCAAGGCCCAGGGTTTAAAAATGTTAACGAATTTATCGTGTTTAGCTCAGTGCGATAAAGTGCTTGCTGATAATCATAAAGCTACGAGTTCAATACACGCATTGACTTCGCGTATTTGCTCTCTTCGCAAAGAAATTTTATTGCGATTTCACTGCTTGGATGCAGGTCTGCAGTAGAAATGTGTCAGCAGTACTAGCAACTCCGAATTAGGTCTGAACAAAAATTGTTCCATGAATGGCTGTAAAACTTTTCCCGTGGCCGAAAGATAGAAATATGAATAAAAATAACTAAGGCTTCCAGTGTTAGAACCTGACATCATCGAGTTTTTATAGAATACGAGCGTAAGTTTTCGAATCGATATTTGATTGGTCTGGAAGCGATCTCAGATTCAGGATATTGACTTGCTGGCAAGGCAACTCAACTAAACATATGCTAATCATTAATGCATCTATTGCTCCAACTTATTGGCAGAGCTTCAATATCGTTTTTTTCTTTGCACAACCTTCTTTTTGACTTGCAAGTGCAAATGTTTTTCATTCCAACGTTGGCTTCCTGTCCTGGTATTTTGAGACTTCGCACAAAAGTCATCGTCTCAATTTCAACCAATTAATTTGTAAAGTTCTGAGCGAATTCAGAAGTTATCTCATAAAGATAGTCTGCAGTTCAGCACATAACATAAAATAAACCAAATAATAAAATAAATATAACCATAAATAAAAAAAACAAATGAAATAAATGGTCTTTGTGGGTGGAAAAAATCTGACTTTTTCCGGCATCCTAATTTTTGATTCTAACTCGATAGTAGGCCTGCCTCTAAAATCTCGGGCTAATCAAATGATAAAACTAAAAAATTGGTGAAAAGTTGCTTTTCAAAAAATTGTTTATTGCACGAACAATGTTGTAATAAATCTCGTAGATTATAGTCGCTTTTTCTCGATTTATTAAACAGCATCTTCATAACTTAGTAGTTTTGTAAGGTTAAAATATCTCTTTTTAGAGTTATTGTAAATTGTTTTTAAGTAGCTATCTGTTGTCATCACTAAATGATAAAGAAGAAACATGATTAGTGGTGGCTAGTTGTTTCTCCCAAGTCATTTCATATATCCGCAACACCAAGGTCATCGCTGGCATGGCAACAGCGGTGGGAGCATGGCTTCCTTTCGTACGAGCGGCTGCGATCGGTAAGTGGTGTTGTTGTATTTTGTATCCTGATTCTGTTTACTCCTTTGCGCCACAATCAGATTTAAAGTTAGACGACTACAGAAAATTCCACAGCATGCGCTCGCCGCATGAGGAGGTGGTTAGAAGCAGTATGTGGCGTGGGCCTCCAAAATGAAGTGGTCCTAGCAAATGACGGCAGAGATAGCTCGTACGTTAATCTCAATGGTTATGTTTTGTGTATATTTTCCGCAATCACTTTTTACGATAATATTTTTGCGATTTAGGTTCATCTAAGGGAAATATTGCATTGATTGAACAACAGCATTGTTACGTTTTCAATCAATGGGCTTATTTATTTGCCTCTGTTTAACATCAAGCGGAAATAAACGGAGATAGCAAAATACTGAACAGTCATGGTTGCAATATTGACTTTTTTCAAGCCAAATTCCTGAAATTTTAAAAGCGTTTAACTTAGAAATTTAAGTTTGGTTTTTTGGCCTGTTTCGGAAGTATTTGGCTAAAAATAATTTGAGTTGACCTTTTTGACTTTTTGTGGGATTAAATGTTTTGCTTTAGAAATTTTGCACTTTTTCATCACAGGCATTGTCTTGAAATTTTGGGGAAACATTAAATTTTTACATACTGGCTGATCAAATTTTCGTGGTACCTTATCCGCTCAAACATAATCCGGGTACGGTAACACCAGGAGCAATTTACGATGCCTCCGTGTAAATCCGCTAATAAGCAGCAACTTGTGTAAATGGAATAGCCTTAGACCCCAAATTTTTTCAGTTGTTTATGATCAAAGCTTGTATAGTCGTAATGTCTAAGGGCGCCTGGTAAAGTAACAAAGGGTCAGTGTGGAGAACAAGCCGTTAGGTTTGCTTTTTGTGCCCTTGGGAAAGACTTTTAACGGGTTTCAGGCAATAGATCGTGTTTTGTTACTTTTTGTAATTTTTTGCAGCAGCCTGCCGGTAGTTTTTGCAAACTTATTTCTTTTAAGCCTACTTAATTGCTTCAAGTTTTAAATTTTGTTACTGCAACGCATTTTTTTTCAACGAAGTATTGTTTTATGCCTATTTTTCGCCAAATGCTGTTTTGATACGTGCGCCAGTTGTGTTTCTTCTTCTTCTTCGTTTGGGGAAGATGTTCAAAGGGCAGTCCAATAAGTAACCGGGCATGCGTCTGTCAGCCAAAGCACCAAGCTCTTGTCAACATCTGAAAGAGCACGAGCTCCGTTTGGATGGTGGTAGACGGGGCAGGATGTTATCTGGAGCTCAGCTGTTTACTCCTTAGCGCCACAGTTGCAAGACCGCAGTAGAAGCCATGCTTTATTTTTGCATTGTTGAGTGGAATAGCCCAATGGCAGTTCGAGGGCGATTAATCCTGACCCATCCAGGTCTGGGAAAGAACATTGTCGATGGTACTTAGCTGACGTCTGCAATGGATGAATGGAGTCGGGAAGTGTTTTCCTGCCACCCTAATGTTCTATTTGTAACTTCATCGTGCTACACTGATGCCTGACTGAACGAGATCGTTCAACAATTCCAGTGCTGCAGCCACACTTACACCAGTTTTTTCTTCAGGTAGGACAGGGTGAGCAATTAGCATAGCTGCATCTGACTTGCTTTCTACACTTAAACAAAAAAGATTGCTGATCTAAAGCTGCCAATTCCATCATCCTTACGGCTGGCATGGAATACAATCAACAACTTGACTGGCAGGACGAGACATCAGCATCGTTCTTGGCCCATTTCTGCCAATTTGGTTGCTTCGAAGTTGGTGCAGAATGGGATTTACATGACGAAGAATCGCGAATCAGCCAGACTCGTGATGCATGAGGTGTCCGAACCCTGGAGGATCCCAACACTTTTTGACAAATGTATCGCTGGAGATTTTTCTTCAGAGCAATTTGCCAGTGCTTTTCAGCTGTTAAAGTCTGGAAAAGATCCGGACCCCGATTCTATATACCGGTGCTGCCCTGAAATCCTGGCCAAACAAGTTTCTCTCTTTCTGCATGCGCCAACTCAAGCTTCCTCAAATCTGGAAAAGAGCATTAGTGGTTGCTATCCCAAAGCCTAAAAAGCCAAAAGCGGACCCAAAGATCTATAGATCAATCTTTTTGTTGTGTATCCCGTATAAGATCTTGGAGAGAATTATCCATGCCCGCGTCGAACCAATTATATATACGTTGCTCTCCGGAGAGCAAACTAGGCTTTGACGTGAAAAGTCAACCGTAGACAAAGTCAACATCCTTCAAGAAATCGAAAAGAGCTTTTTGGCTAAATAAAGGCCGGTGATGTGTTTTTCAATCTCGCAGCAGCCTATGATACTGTATGGGATCGTTGCAGTGTTGAGGAGATTTGACTCGAATCATTTGCAGGAAGTAACCTGATTCAACTCGGGACTCGGCACCAGTGACTCGAGACTCGACTCAGGACCCCAATTCTGTAAATCGAGACTCAAGCCAAGACTGAACTAGTCTACCGATAATGGAAATACTAGCATGAAAAAAATATTCTGTCCTGGAAAATTTTGAATTTCAAAAATTGTACCTTAAAAATTTGTGCGTTTAAAAATAATTTGTTTACGCAATTGCAACCGTTGGCGTATATGGGGGTGCCCTATGCACGCGCCTCCTCAGGAAACATTAAATATCATTTTTAATCATTATGCATGTAACGGTAACAAAGACATATCCTGTTCTACAGAGTTCGAATTAGTTTAAATGTCTAAGCCCTTGAAAAGCAGTATTTGTTTCATTTTAAATGAAATAAAAAAGTTGCTTAAAAGCCATCAACAACATCATGCTGTGCCACACAACAATCTATTACAGCATGTCCAGCGAGTTATGAACATGTATGGTACAGTATGATGTTGGTGATGGTTTTTAAGCAATTTTTCTATTTATCTTAGAGTGATGGTGAAGGCAGATCCCTTTTAATTAAATTGAGATCACCTGAAAATTGCCAGCTAGCAACTAGCACTACGTATACTTTGTTTCATGTTATTCGTAATTTCTTTTGATAAGTAAATAGGATCTTTTTAGATTGGAATTATAAATAGGATCTTTTTAGATTGTAAAATTTAATCAATGAGCCCTTTGAAAAGCTTGTTGCCCAGCTACAGTGTATCCGTTGTAGTCTACGAGTGAAAACGCAAGCAGCTGACAATTTCTTAGGTGTAGGAGTGACAAAGGCAAACGAATTGCAATCAAATATTACCGCAAAAGTGGTTACAGAATGCACTGAAATTGTGTAAATTTAAGTGTACTTCTACAAAATTTTTCCAAAAAGGCATGCCCCTGGACCCATAGGATAATCGGGCCTTCGGCAATCACTAAGCAAAAATGTGCCAAAGGCACACTTTCATCCCTTCTCAAAAAATTTTTGTGCAAGCCCCTGCTAGTAACTCTGATATTGAATCAAAACCTTGCAAATCATTTTTATCATTTTGTACAGCAAGCCTGTAAGGTTTTTGTAGAACGGGTTTTGCATCTAGCACGCTGTGTGAGTAGACTCATAAGTGCGTTCCTAACTTTTTGTGAATTTCATTTTTAAACTACATGTACAAAGCCGTAAGCTCAACTTCCTAGCCAGCTGTAGTTAGTAAAGAAGTAGACTTATTGTTACTAGAACCAGTATAGTATTCTAGCCAACTGCAGTTAGTAAAGCACTAGACTTGTTGTTATTAGAACCAATATAGTATTCTAGCCAGCTGAAGTTAGTAAAGCAGTAGACTTATTGTTACTAGAACCGGCATAGTATTAAAAGTGAGCTTTGAACTGTCGAGATGACAACTTAGGTAAGCTCAGCTTAGGAGCCCAACATTTATATTTTCCAAACAATGTTACACGAATCGACTGCAATTATTTAAAAAATCACACGAAACTAAACTCTGGCAATGAAGGGCTGGAAAGACCCCAGTCGTGGTAAAAATGATTCAGTTTGACACGAGTCGCTTGAACGAAATGACTCGACTCGAGACTCGACATCAATGACTTCTGACTCGACTCAAACTTTAGCGACTCGTTCCCATCACTACATCGTGGCCTCAACTGCAGGTTTCTGCATCTTCTACCGGACAGGCACATGATCTCAATGATCATGGAGCTTGTCCATAACCGCAGTTACACCCTTACTACCGATTCTGTAAAACTAAGCAGGTTGCAACGCCTTAGAATGGCGACACGCACGGATCAGTTCTGGCTGCCCCCTTGTTTAATACCTACAGCTGGTTTAGAATAAATAAATACCGTTAAACTCGAATCTTTATTCAATTGTTAATGGTCATTATTACGTAAGAATCACTTTTCCAAAACTGATCATAGTATGGTTACCAACAAGCAATTACAGAATTGCTTCAAAGTTCAAACAATACCGATCGAAAGCCTTGTGGACCTGAAAAGGATGCTTTCTTTGGTATCAATCAACTCTAACATCATAAAGTTAGTTGCTGAGTTACTATTGTAGTCTAGCTACACGATCGGTAAAATATCTCCTGTGCAATGCGGAATATTTAGCTGCAAACAAACTATTATGCAGTTTTTCTAGCAAACAGTAATGCATCTGTATCTTTACCTGACGAAACACTAAACTGATACAGTTGAGGCCATTTTAATCAGGTTTTGCATATATGCCGACACAAAGCCGTTATCGTTGCACGAAATTCTTTAATATCTACATACAGGTCCAAAGTACGTCGATTGGGTTTAAGCAAGTTTTTCTAAAATCCTAAAGCCTTGCCGTAGAGAAGATCGATGAAGTTAGGGACGCTCTTGTGGTCTCAAAACAACACCCGTTCCGGTACCTCAGCTTAAATAACTGATCGATAGTAGTGGCTGCGAATATTGTTTTTTGAGTTTTTTTCACAATAAATCGTAGATCTATAAAATTTTGTATGGATGGCGTGATGATTAATTTGTCATCCAGTCTATTGGCCCAACGCACACAGTTTTTTGCCTTTCCCGCTAATTCGGGTTGCAATGGTTCCAATATGTGATGACGTCAAATGGAGAGCGAAAGATCAAAAAATCAAATCTTGCTTCTCCTTCCAACTTTTGTTTGGATGCGCGTCCGTTTTCTTACATAATGAAGTTTGTCAAAGAATAAAAGTTTGTTAGAGAATAAAAGACTGTTTGTTACACTCTCCAGTTGTATGGGCTTAAAGCGAGATGTTACACTTTAGATTGCTATCAATGGTAAATAATTAATGAGGAGGTCGATTTGCCTCTGCCACATCACGTCTCTGCTGTTTGTTGTTTTGATACTTGAGTATGGATAATAACCAATTACTGGGACTAAGGCGACCAAAGCGACGCTGCTGAAAGTACTCTTGTAGTTTGCTATAAATAACCATGTTGACTTGACATTTCTGAAACATTTCGTTTTAATACATTATTTATTTAAGCACGCTGCTCAAGACTTTAAGGTTGTAAAGAAAGAAGCTCAAAATGTTCCCCCGATTTCTTTGCTCTTAAAATGGAAGCTGCAAAAACAACGCAGTCATTAAAAACTTCGCTCTTCATGAGCCGCTGTATTGTTTCTATAAATGCTTTTTCAAGTATTATTCCTAATATAATCATCTGGTGTTGGTCATATCTATTAAAATTTATGTTGTTCAATTTTTAATGCAGCTGATTGCACCTGTCAAACATATAAGCAAAAGTCTTTTCTTATTTAAAAAAATTCTGCAGCATCACATGTCTGGGTGCACTTTGAAACCCAACTTTTTGTTTTGAAATCTATATCTAGCAAGCTAACTTCAATAGTTACTGGAGTAAAGTAGGTCATGCTGTGTGATCAGCAATTTCTTCACTATCATCACATTGCCTGGCATGTCGCATTCGCTGACAGTCGTTATTTAAACATCAAGATTTTAAAGGGTTTAGTGTATTGGCGTACCAACACGATTTACCCGTGCTTAAACCTGCCTGATGATGCTACCCCATGGTGGTATTGGTTTATCAGCACAAAAAATGAAAACTAATTCTGAACCTGGATTACACCTTTCAATTGTCAAGTCTCAAAGATCACTTCCAACCTTTTTGTGGTCGGTCTAGTAGTCGAAGAAGAATCTGAACTAGGGAAGATTCCAACACATAGTGAGCATATCTCTCACAAATTTTCCTTATATCAATTAGTATTTTTTTCAAAGCCAGGTCTGAAGTTTTCAAAGTCAAAAAACGCCTGCGGGTCCGGATCGCGCATGCTCAAAACGCTGGCAAACCATACAAATTCTGGTTGCATGGCCTATTGCTTGCACCACCTTCAAATCCTCAACATCTGGAGCTTGCGTTATTGGCACACAGAAAAACTCATTTTTTAATCTTCAAAAGTCAAAGCTCTGTTGACAAAGTTGTTACGTTTCAAACGACAAGAACTACTGGACTGCTTAGTGAATATCTTAGATATTTGAAGGTATTGATCATACAGCCTAGCGACTGAAGTTCGTAACCTTGTTCTATATTATGTGTTACGAGATTAATTGCTTTCTAGAACATTAAGTTAAAACAAAAATATTTTCGTACGTGATTGATCCAAGACAAGGTTATGGTGCCGTGCCTGAAATGGAAATATCAAGAACTAAGCAATTATTCAACAATTTTACTTCCAAACTGATAACTTGAATTCTTAAAATTTTTGTAATTTGCTGTATTTGCAACGTAATTTAATGGTGGCATTTCTTCTCTATTATTATTGAAGCAATTAGATGTCAGCCTGCTGTAGAAGCTCGAACTATCTTTGCAACATAATGTCTCACTTCGTATCAATTATCAAACGCTTTCGTTATTTTTTGGCGAATAAACTACGTTACGAGATGAGCTTGACACGTGTGGTCTTGCTAAGCGTTTTAACTGCTCGTCACTTATCATTTTTACTCGAACTATGTTCAAAAACCTATTGACTAATTCTTTACTGAAGATTGCTTTGAATTAATTTCTCCTTGTAAGTCAAAATTCAGAAGCCCCTCCACCGATTAAAGATTCATAGACTACAAATCCAGTAGTGCCTTTTACGCAACGCTATCGAACTGCTACTCTACTCTAGCAGGCAAGTGGAGTCAAGAATGGCTGATAAAGAATTTGCAATACATGTACTGTTTAACTACTCAAAATGCATGTAGCCTAATTTACTGTAAATACTTCAGCTTATTTTGATAAGAGATATTTAACCTATTCAACTCAGACATATTTAAACGATTCCGTTGCTGTTTCTATGAACTCAGTAAGATATGATTGTAAAAACTAAATCAGCTCAAACTTTAATAGAATACGCTTTTTGAGTTTGTAGCTTGTTTATTTCCACATGCTGCCTCGTGTATTTTTCACCTAAAGTGAGTGATCTGCTGTTCTCGTGATCCTGGCTACATTCCCAGCGTAATTACAAAACAAAGCTTTGAATTTATTTGATATACTGTATAAACCAGATGCATAACCACTAATTATATGCGAGAAAACAGGATTGGTCAGCTCGAGAAAAAGTCATCGGTATCATATAAAGCATCAAATGGCAGCGTTGCAAAATGGTGGCAGTAGTAGTACAACATTTATTTCCGTGAAAAAACAGACAAAAAATAAGCAAATAGAAATACACAAATTATGTTTCTATCACGTGTAGTTCCAGGGAAGGCTGCGAATGGAGGTTTCAGTCATCTAGTCAAGCTTCCACCCTTGCTTGTATAAATTTAAGAGACAGAGTAGATTAAACATGCTCCAAATCATAAATCAAAAATGTATCCGTTAAGAAATTGTCGCTTTAATTTGGATGTAAACGTTTGAACCGATGATGAGCTCTTAACTTCACCAACGATTGAATTCCACAGTTTGACACGACAATATTTTATTGATCTTTGGCAAGTAGAAGTGTTATTGCGAGGTAGAAAGTAATTAACTGATGACCTGGTGATTTTAGAATGGATTTCGGTGATCAGTTTAAAGTAATCAATAAACGCGCATGGAATGCTATTGTTTTTGTATTTGTGAATAAAAATTCAAAGTGTAGTTTATAAATATCTTAAATTTTAAAAATGTTCTACATGTATTTGTGAAAGTATGGCCTTGCGTGATCTTGCCAACTAGCTCCAGCTATAACTTAAACGGCCCAATTTTGAAAAATGGATAATCTTTTTCAATGCAATTGATAAGTTGAACCCCACGCGAAAATATCATTGTTAACATGAGAATGAAATAAGGAATGTTACAGTTGTGATAGGGAATTAACATTTAGCTACCATTTGAGTTTGGTTTGAATACCAACAGCAATACAAAGCTTATGATGTTGGTGATTCAGAGGCATATACAATGTTAGTTGATTGTGTAAGATAATTGCCAAGTACTTAATATTATTTGTTTCTTTTAATCCAGAAAACTTATTGATATTAAGAACAGTACTTATGCTTGCATGACTTGCCGGGTTTAGTTTAGACTGGTATATCACTTTAAGCTTGCTAGCTTTCATCCAATTGTTAACATATCTAGTTTCAAGTTCTATTTTATGAATCAACTTTTGATAGCATGGGTCATGAATTACACAATACAAGTCAGTAAATAGCCTAGGATTGTGTGATGTAACGCACTTGACATCATTAATGTACTGCAAAAACAGCAACAAACCCAACAGTAAACCTATGGTACGCTACGTTGTATGAGCTCAAGGACTGATTTAACATTATGTACAGATACAAACTGTGACCTTCTCACTAGATACGTTTCAAAAAGACTATGTGCTACACCTCGTACTCCATCAAAGGAACGTTTGTTCGTCAGTATATCGTAATTTACTGTGTCAAAAGCCTTTTTTCAATCAAGTGATAACATTGCTGAATAGTTGTTGATGTTCTAGCCCAAGATGGGGGTTACATCAAGTAAAGCTAAGTCTGTTGAGTGGCCAGCTCAGAAACCATATTGAGATAAAAGAAATGCGTTGTTTTTGTTTAAAAAATAATTGGGTCTAGAATCTACCAACTTTTTCAGAATTTTGGAAAAACATGACAATACTAATATAGGGTGGTAGTTTGCAAATTTTTTTGTCATCAACTTTAAAATAAAAATTATCTATTTAGGTCTTAGGAATCAGGAAAGTCGCCTAAGAAAGTAGCGATTGAATAATAAAAATAGTGATTACCGGTATTTAAAAATATTAGCTGATATGCGCATTAGATTTATAGGAATATTATGGTATCACGTTGATTTTGTTATCTTCAAAGAAAGAATAAAATTTTGTACTTCATTTGAGTTAGTAGGTTCAAGAAATAGAGTTGATAAAATTGAGTTTTAAATTTTGTGTAATGAAAATTATTATTAGAAGAAATTCTATCAGCCAATTCTTTACCTATACTGCAAAAATAATAATTGCGTTTATCAACTATAATTTTGCTATTTAAAATCTCAGGTTGATAATAAGTTTAAAAGGGCTATTGCACCTAGATTTCCGAGGTAGAAACGATTTTATTATTTTCTAAGTATTGAAATTATCGTTTTTGTTAATTTTTTTAATTCCTAAAGATAAAAAAGCTTTTTTGAAGCATTTATCTTCGTTAAATCATTAGCATATTTTTTAAAAGCTGCTTTTTGCTCTTTTGTTCCTTTTAAGAACTATCATTTATCAAGCTTTTGTTTGTTTTTTGAGACAAAAATTCTTTTGTGATCCAAGGTTTATTACAAAGTCTCCTTTGCTTTTTTGATAATTTTTTTACAGGGGCATGATTATTAATCGTAAACTGGAAAACCATAACCATTTCACTGAAAGTGGTATTGACTTTTTGATAGAAACAATTGAGAATGATGAAAATGACTATTCTTAGGAATAGGAAGGCTGTATATGACGTCACACATTTGGCGCAAAGAAAGTGGCTGACCCAAATCTCTACTTTATGCTGGAAAAGTATAGGGCAAACACCAACTTTGGGGATTATTTTCAAAACTAATAAGAACTTGATTAAAAATTGGAATAAATTATTGCTAGTTTGCTACTCGGAAACGAATAAATTTAATCAAAAGCGATTTGGTCGAGATTAGATCTTTCAGTTGGCTAGTCCAAGCTTAGTACTGTCTGCCAATTTTCCAAAAAATCGGCCCTAAGAGAAGAGCCATCTAAATATCATTTGTTCCTCAGTTGAAAATAATTCTATGCCGATTAGATACTCGAGGGTACTTTTGCAAAAACAACCATTATCAGATCATTACTACAGGTACCATAAATTTTTTAATTACCCTTGTTCCAGCAGTGTAGGCAATAGCCCAAAAAATTGTTTAAGGAATGGTTAAGATCACAAAATTACATCTGATATATCAATATGGTCTGCAAGCATTATTTAAAAAAAATTTGAAGATTTACTGATTATATTTTTTAATATCTAGTCCAACATATGAAAAACGATGCAGAAGTCTGCCCTGTCATTTAGGCTACAGTATAATTTAGGTTTACAACTTTTCAGTATGCTTGTGCAACTTAATACACTGCAAAAGTTGCACATTACAATTAACTTAACTCAGCGTTCCCAAATACACTGATTAATCGAATATAAAAACCCTAACAGAAGCTGGCTACAAATAAGCCTGCATGTTTTTCTTATAAAATTAGCCTAACTAGTGGTAATAACAAGCAAACCTTAGCACCTCTTACTGTACTTTGTCTTAAGATTCATTCCATAACTTCAGTAAAACAACATACTTAATGTTCATTTAATAACTGTCTAGTTTATCCATTCAACTTGCAAAAAACAATATCACTTTTATTCAATTCAATGCAAAAACACTGAAAGTGGTCGGCCACTTTTTTCGAAAGCGCATTTTGATGACGTTTGATCACAGGCGTGCAACCTTCCTACTGTTAAGATCTAAGCAAAAATTATTTGGATTAAATTTTTGTAAGATTTTTGTTTGATTGGAGCTAATTTAGAAATTGAATTTTTAGATATATTTGATATCAAAGCAGTTATCGGGAAATGATTTGAAATAACGGGAGATTTATATGCACTTGGAAAGATTGTTTTAATATGATCTTTTGTTAATATGTAGTCTATGATACTAATAGTAATTTTTGAGAGATTCTAATCTGTAGTGTGATATTTAGAATTGCATTATGTCAAGCAAGCAAGTTTAGGTTGTCAGATACAGATCTAACTTGAAGCTTATTGTGAGAGATATCTATATTCGCGTTTCCTAAATCATAATGGTTATAACCCTGCTTTATAGACAACAAATTTTCTAAAGCACTTACAAAAGTATCAATCTTATCAGTAAGATGACTATAAATTACTTCAATAACAAAAATAATCAACGTTAATCCAAAGGTTTTCACCACCATCAATGTTCAATTTAAAATTGTCCAAGACATCAAATTTGGGAGCAATCTTTTATGTACATTGCAAAACCACCAGCATTAGCTGTAGGCGGATTATTTCATACTCAGGTACATTGATGTCTACAGGTGCATCACTTTTTAATTTAGTTTCAGATACGCAGATGATATCTGGAAAAATTTGCAAGATGTAGCATTTTACATAACAAATCATAACTTTTTTAAAAGATGTATACTGATGCATATTGAAGATAAGATCTTGTTTGAACTATATAGTAGAATTGAGTTTAAGTTATAATAATCAAAAAATCACAAAAATGCCGGTTTAGATATTGCTGCCTTTTTTGTGTTACAATCTAGAATTGTGTAAACTAATTCGAATAGTGTAAATGGTACATTTAAGTTTGCTAAATTTAGTCTGCTAACTACTTCAATTATTTTACTCGTGTGAAAACGAACTTTACTGCTGGAGATAGAATTATAATGGTTCGAACATTCCTCCTGCTAAGAAACTGATTACCTCTGTCATTTGTTGTGAAACTCTCCTATTATTTGTTTCTAATCTAAGAGTCTTTGGACTGCAGATCGTCTTTGAATTGTGAAATTGCCACTTTATTGTCAGTTGTTTACATTTTCTTTAAAATGCTTTTCTTTGTATTAAGAAATTCTGCCTCTTTTGTGTGAGTTCACTGCCGCGTAGTTTGATGTGTTATAGAGTTGTTGGTGGCCGAAATTTCACTCGTTTTTTGAAGTTAGCTGTCGCGAAGTGAAGGTGGTTTGAGAATTGCTGCCACACATTTAACCTGGTTGAGTTTCATTTTTGCAATCTTCTCTACTCTCACCTTATTTATATCTCGCTTTTTTCTGGATGGCACTGTCATAAGAATATATGGCCAATAATTGAAAACTGAATTTGGCAGCCGCAATCCCAACGGTTTTTCTGATTTACGTTTGAATTATTTTTAATAACTTTGTTAACATACTTTCTCATGATATCTACTGCAAGTTGGTGAGCGGATAAGATTGGAGAAAGTTCAAAATAGCTTCTCTGAAAGCACTAAAGCACGAAAATCGTGATGGTCACGAAACGTTTTTTGAGATCTTTGAGAAAGTTTAGGAATTCGGAAAGCCTTGGTGAAGATAACAAATAATTACATTTTTGCTAATAGTAAAAAAATAGCCTCCACTGCTAGTAGATCTTTCCATCATTTGTGTAAAAGGTCAATATTTATCCAGATTTCCGATTTTCTTTGAGGTGGTCACGTGAAATTCTTCTAGTTTTCGTTAGTGATTCAAAAATAAATAGTTTTTGTGCTTGATCTTTTTTGTTGAGAGATATCAGATATTTGATATTACGCTAAACAGATTTAACTATTATTGGACCATTTCTACCGAGTCTGTAACTCCGGTGCAGGTTAGATTTGTCTATACTAATGTTGAAATGATCCCTTGTAAATTTTATGATGAGCTCATCAATGTTTTCATTGTCAGGTTAGGGAGATGCCATAGAAAGAAGATAATTTCTTTTGGGGTATAGTTTACTCCTGTTTGCAGAAGCAAATACCTCATATTTTTCTTCTTTCAATTTTCAGGTTGTTTTAAGTCTAGTTTTTACTCATTTGAATTCTTGTAAAAAGCTTCATTAATTAATTTCTAGACTGAAGCATCGGTAGGTATCAGTTTCAAAAGTTTTCCCACCACAACATCAAGTGTTGAAAAAGAGTCTGCTATTAATAAACAGTAATAAAGTCAGCTTAGACATTTATTTGCCATAAGAAAAATTAATTTCGCTAGCATTCTCAGTTTCTTATTCAAATAATACTATTTGAATAATTTTATTTCTTATTCAAATAATTCTATTTGAATAAGAAACTGAGGATGCGTTTGCGAAATTAATTTTTCTTCTGGCAGATAAATGTCTAAGCTGTTTTTATTACTGTTTATTAATAGCAGACTTTTCATCAACACTTACTGATATGGAGTAAAGTCGCTTGGATAGACTATCCTGCTTGGGTTTGATTACTCTTTTTCAATTATTATTGTTGTTACTACGACTGTAATGACACAACTTTTCAGCTGTGTCAACAATAACAGAATTGTTTGAAGATGAAGAAGCAATGAGAATTTTTTCCTACAAATACACTTTAATTATAACCAAATCTTGTAGCAATTCTTTAATTGTATTTTTTAATTGAGGGGCAATAGCATTGCCATTATCACTTGACTTTTATAGAGTTGCGATTTTCTTGAACCAGAGCCTTTTTTGGGATGCTTGACTTTTTTCCCGTAGATACTTATTGAAGTAGAATGTAGCCACGTATAATTTAAATTAGTCTACTTGAATCGTAGACTTAAAGATTAGCCACCTGAAATCTTATTCAAATAGAATGGCTGCTACTTTGGAGTAGGGGTCTACCTTCACTACAAACAAAAATCAAAAATTTATGATCACTGTCTTCTGTAATTTGGAGTTTGAAAAAAACAACCTTGCACAGCATACTTCAGCAAACAGTTTCTTTATTGCCCTGTTAAAACGAGTGAGCTCCAATCGATGAGAAGAGACCTCGACATTCCTGCCTGCGATCCATCAACTCGCTCTGACAGCCACAATTTCCATTTACCTGAATGTAATTTTAATTGAATCGGGATAGAACGGAGCTTAATGACCATACAGTGCTGAGGCGATTGTAAACATGTCTCTTGTGACATAGCGATCGGTAATAGATCGATGGTCGATCGCGCTAATGCACCACTTTTCTTGCGACCTCATCACTTCTAAACTACGCCGCACAAAAACTTAATGTCGCATGGCGGTGAAAATGCGGAAAAGTGGCGTGTGCTTTAAGCTGATCGAGTCTTTAAAATGGGTCAAGTTAGTTGTCATGGCTACATGCAGAGGCACAGCCAGCAATAAAAGCAATAGAGGGGGTATACCGACAGAGCCTTCGGCAGCTTTTTGTGTTTCTTCACCCCCCAACATTTAGAAACATTTGCTAACATGCGTAATTATTGTATCAGTTGTTTTGCCTCCGAATTATTGTTGCCCGTTCTCTCATTTTTTCTGAACCGATACTACTGCATCATACATAATCATTCTCCTTAAGGAAGAGGCAACTTTAAACTTAATAACCCATCAATGAGAGATTGTCAGCGATAAATGATTGAAGACTTTTCGCCAATCCAAAAAAATATTTAATTGCAACTCTAGTAACAGAATGTCAAGAAAAGTTTTTCTTAGAATTAGTTGGTAAAATGTTTATTACTGTTTGAGATATAATGTTTGAAGCCAATTTAATCAGTAGTTTATTTTTATCATCCGCCACTTTTCAGTAAGTTGTGTGTGAATGTGACGACAAAACTCCTTTTCTCGGCATCTTTTGAACATGCTCTTTTATTAAATCATATAACGGCACTGCTTGCTTTAAAATGCCCGCAAATGAAAAGATGATGAATTATTAATTCGGGGTTGTTGAGCTTTTCAAGCATACCTCGCATCAAGTACATGGTAGAGCTTGGAAATGGACTAAAACAGTAGATAAACACGTTCTTTTGTTCGTCTGTAGATTTCGAAAAAAGCGGCATTGTGACAGTCATGCGCGAACGTTCTTGTATTCTGTACGGCGTTTGCAGCCCCCTTAATCTGTTAAAAACTTATTCCTATAAATAGAATGCTTATTTATAATCTCTGTGACCACGTGACTGTTTAGAATATATAATGCGCCACATGTCACTCAATCAAGATGAATATTAGACTTTAGCCTGCGGATGGGACTTTTCTTGCATACTTTGCTTAGGTAAAAATAATTACCTGTATTTCAATAAACGTAGAAAAGTTACCGAACAAAAAACTAACACAAAGAACATCAAAGCTTTTCGTCAGAGCAATACTTAAATGCATATATGAAATTTTTTAATATAATGTTAATTTTAAGAAACTGTACACTTGTTGGTATCGTTTTAACACAGCACCTCTCAATGAAGTAGGTGCAGAAGCGACTTTACTTCATGCGAACAATCGAGTCTTTTATCAAAAGATGGCTTGAGGCGATTGATTAGAAGCACTTCTATTAGCTCGGCTTCAGTGTTAAAACAGCACTTTTTTAATGATGCAAAATTTCACTCTGCTGGCAATGGTTCTCTGCAGGCTTTGCACCGATGACCATAGAATTTCATGGCCACGTTAGAGAAACTGTGGCTGGTAGAAACATCGTTTTTAATTCTTGCGCATAGTTGTCTAGTCGTCGCACCGATGCATAGCGTGTTTTTGTCACTAGTACATATATAGTGGTATGACGACTAGACAACTATGCGTAAGAATTAAAAACGATGTTTCTACCAGCCACAGTTTCTCTAACGTGGCCATGAAATTCTATGGTGATCCGTGCAAAGCCTGCAGAGAACCATTGCCAGCAGAGTGAAATTTTGCATCATTAAAAAAGTGCTGTTTTAACACTGAAGCCGAGCTAATGGAAGCGCTTTTAATCAATCGCCTCAAGCCATCTTTAGATAAAAAGACGCGATTGTTTACATGGAGTAAAGTCGCTTCTGCACGTGCTTCATTGAGAGGTGCTGTGTTAAAACGATACTAACAATCGTTATAAGTGTACAGTTCCTTAAAATTTTCCTTAAAAAGTTCCTTAAAAGTTCCTTCCCCGAAAGGGGAAGAAAAGCTTTGGTGTTCTTTTGTGTTAGCTTTTCATTGTGTTAACTTTCCTATGTTTGATAAAATATTGCTTATTCTTTTTGCTTGGCCAAGCAAAATGTGCAAGACGAAAAAATATTTTTAAAAAAGCAGCTTCAGCTTCACTATAAATTTTTATGGGCACCTTTCGGTTTGGCAACACAGTGCAAGACGTCAGTACCCGCAAAACATGCGCAGAAATTCGAATACAAAAACTTGTTTTTGCAAAGTCCTTTCATTGCCATATTTTGGACACATGGAAGGGGAAATGAATCCACCTATAAATGTTCGAATATGCTCCAACTCAGGGCATAACTGTCGTATTGGAAGTAGGGCTTCCAATGCTGAGACACTAGCAACACACCTACACAATAGATGGCAAGGAGGTCAATTCGAAATTATTCAGCCGACGGAAGCTTACAGTTACGAACATATTTTGCTGTTATTAATGCTACATCACTACGGTACAGACTCAACGAAAAGTTTTGACTGGTTAACCATGCACCATACAGTGCAGCTAATGGCATCTAAAACAGTTAATCATAAAGGCAGCGCGATCGCTTTGGCTCAAAAAATATAAAAAGGGAAAAAAGTATCGAACTACGAACGGAATAATACATTAGTGCTGGAATACTTTATCGGCGATGATCGATAAAACGTAAAAAATCCATTATGAATTTTACAACCTTACGCAGCTGACTGTTTTCAAACGAACATATTTTCTGAGATTTTTTTCCCGTGCTTTTGGATTAGCATTAAACATCTCATGCGTGTGTGATTAAATATCAGTCGTGCATTAGTCGCTCTATAAAGAGTATTGTGTCTACAGTGCGAGGCAGCATCAGCAATGAAATCAATGATACTTATCACGTGCATTATTTATAACCAAAGCTCCTGAACTCATTTCAGGAATAGAAACTTCAAAAAATTTCATCGTGCATTATTGTCTACTTTCTAAAAACTTTGACTCTGTCATCATGAAAGCATTCAAAAACAAGTTGAATACGTAAGCTGTAGTTATATGGCAGGGCACAATATGGTGTAATTTGGCGTTAAAATCTTGCTTTCTATATTTCGAGGGTCGATATTTTTCATGTATAAGAAATATAATAATCTTTTCTATAATCTCCTATAGTATAGCAACAAGTATAATAATTGTCTGTCAGTTAGATTATTGTATTCGTTAGACTGTATTAATTTAAAATCAGTCGTCGCCAAACAATCGATCGCATTTTGAACTAATCAATGATCAGTGGTCAATGAAGCAGAACGCGAAAAACATGGCTTATTAATCAATGATAATGTTCAGCGATCGAAAAGCGTAAAGGTAATTTTGATTTGAGAGGAAAATCGATGTTCACTAAAACTGTCAAAAAATGCCGATTTTTTTCCGACTATAGGGTATGCTTTACAGGAGTCTTCAAGTTATCAAGTGCTAAAGTGCTTTTTTTATGATAATTTTGGGGAAACTTTCCCCTCTTGTTGTTCCCCTTTCCTACGTTTTTTGAGCAGATTAAATAGCTAAACTCAAACACAAAATTTTTCCTGAATCACTATAACAAATATTTAGCGTCAATACGAAAAAGATACGTTCCAGAAACAAACTTGAAAACGAATTAATTGATATTTATGATCTAAAAAATTAACTTAAAAGTACAACCTTCATCTGTTATTGACAAAAAGCTCTTTAACCTCGCTAAGCTTTTAATATTTAAATTAGTCTTTGTTTCTATGCTCTTTTTTGGTCAAGAACCATGGATTACGTCCAAAAAAGCGCTATTTTGAATGCAAGCAAGGAAATGGGAGCTTTGAGAAGAGTTGTAAATGTATGACTGAGTCAAGAAAAATAATAATAGAATATGCCAATGGATTTCATAACTCCATTTCTATTATGAACATGGCTATGGGATTAAGTTCGAACGATGGCCAATGACTTAGAACTACTACCTTGGCCAATCTGTCTAACAATAGTTATTGGCTAACCATTTTTGCCATCCCATCTCGACGGTTGATATTATCACTTCTAACAAATAAATTTGGTGAGAGACACCGTCTCATGATTGGCATATTTCCTTGCCTTTATGACACTATCGCTACTCTGACAAGAATTCTAGTAATTACACATGTGCGTTAGCGGTACAACTTGTTGTCGTCTATGCTACAGTTTCAAATATCATAGTCGGTAAATGAGAAAAACTTAAGAATGCTCTCTGGCTGTTTAACCGGAAATTGAAAGGCTTGGTGCTTAATCGACTTGGCGAAAGAGACATGGATTTGCTTGGCCATAGATTGAGTGCATGCTACAAGTACTTTAATTGCAGGAACATTTAAACTTTTTGTTTATGTGCATGATATATCGTATATCCTTTGATGTTTGTTGCAATTTGTTGAAAAGTTTTATTTTTTTTGTGCGCCAGTAAATTTTGGTTGCTCTATTTTGTAGTTTATCCTAAAAATCAGTTTAAAATACCCAAATCTACAATCCAACAAATATTCGAGTGTCCATGTCAGCTCAAAATTCCGTGCAACTAGCCGGTTCTGCAAGCGTCGCCCGGCGTGACTACCAGTGCTGTCTTTACCCTAGTAACGCTTTTGAGAGCAGCAATGATAAGATGGTGCAGAAGAGAGCATCACCCCTGAGCTTTTAATCTCGACCGTTGTACCGATATTTTGGAATAAGGCGGGTCTTATTTACTAATTCTCTAATATTTCACAAATTCTCCATTCCTTCCTATAGTTATAGGGGCCCAAAGTCAAAGTTGAGGGTGGGCACTGTATTGGTTTTTGTTTTACGATTACATTCTTTTATTGCAATGTTGGAGTTAAAATATGCACTGAAGCAGTTCACCTGGCTGATGATCACCATGCTGATCCGAAGTTCTTGTCTTGCTCAATCCGCATCGTTGTAGCGGAAAATATATTTCAGTATATTAAAATTAACATCTTCCGTTCCTTATTCAAATAGATTCTATTCATCAGTCAGTAGCTCATCAATCAATGATAACATCACTTATAACAGCACTTCTTAAACTATGAGTCGCGACCCCAAATGAGGTCACTTGGCGAAATCTTGGGGTCGCGAGATTTTAATGGCTTAATGGACGGAGTTGCTGTCTTGCAGGACTTTATCAAAAAATTTGATAAGAAAGGATCTTTAAATTAGTTCTTCTGAAAAGTTAAAAATAAACATTCTAAGTTAAGTTAGATTTGTTTTAAAAGCAATCATAAAACTGGAAGCTGCTATCATAGCCTAGGGCCTAGGCTAACTTGAAAATAAAAATAACCTAAGTTAATTACTAATCAACTGATTTAGTAAGAAAGAAGAGTGATAAATTCAGCTGTAAAGAGATATTATTTGAGAAACGTTATCAAGATTATGAACATGAGCATGTTAGTTGAATTTGAGAACTAACAAGCTGAAACTTCTGCAAAATTATAGTGCATAGAAATACAAAAAAGATCAATACAGCAATGCAAGAAAACTGGCTCACTTCTTCAGCCATTTTCGTCTTTATTACATTATAATCAATTCGCTACTGATAAAAACTTAACCTGATGATAAGAACTTCACCTGATAAAATAAACTTGATCGATTGATTCATTGATGTAAAATATTTAAATACATGAATTTATAAAATCTAAATGTGCATTTGTGCAAAATAACACTTACAGGCACATAAACAAACGTTTGAATGTGCGCTCCCACTAACACGTCTCTATTTCATTGCAACGCGAGAGTGGACATCGCAAGAATAATATGTTTTTTTTGATTCCGTAATTAATTAATTAATTACTGTATGCTATAAGTTATTTTTATACATTTATTGCTTTTTTTAGTATTAAAATTTTTTTTACGTTTATAAAGAAAACGTCGAGGAAGAATTGTTATTTTGTTGTCCTTTGAAAGACCATACCAGAGGGAAAAACATATATTGCAAAGTTGACGAATTTTTAAAAACTGAAACTTTTGAATAAAAAAAATGCTATGGAGTATGCACAGATGTTGCAAAAACAATGACTGGCAAAAACATTGGTTTTGAATCATTGTTTGAAGCTGCTATTTATGATTATATAACTTTTACTCACAGTCTTATTCATTGGAAGCCCCTCGCAGCAAAAAAAAATAGCACCAGAATTTAACGATGTGCTTCAGGATGCTGTTAAGATTATAAATTTTATTAAGAGCAATGCCCTTAACAGCCGCTTATTTTCAAATCTCTGTAAGGATACGGATTCCTACCATTCAAATTTATTATTACACATAGAAGTAAGATGGATATCAAGAGGAAAAGTTTAAGAAGATTGTTATTATTGAAGAACGAAATCAAAATATTTTTAACGGAACAAAAATGTGACCTTGCTTTTTTTCAAAATGACTAGTGGCTAACCAAGCTGTGTTATCTTCGAAATATTTTTGAGAAATTAAACGATTTCAACTTCTTTTTTCAAGGAAGAAATTGCAACATATTTTCTTCAGTGATAAAACTGAAAGTTTTATAGCAAAGATCAACATTTGGAAATGTATAGTAGAAAAGAATTTTTTCGAAATATTTTTCAGCAACGATAATTTGTGCTCGTTCTTTTATAATTTTGTAATCGAGAAAAATGATTGTAAAGCTTTTATCGCAAAAATTACTATAGGTCACTTAAAAATGCCAGAAACAGTTTCGTAAATATTTTATATTAAACATTGATTTCAAAAAATTATCTTGGATTCAAAAACCCTTTTGATTGGCTTGAGTGAGATTGATCACCTTTCATATAAAGCTCAAGAGGAATTTGCTGAGCTTTTGAGCGACTCAAACTTGAAACTAAATTTTCCAAAAAAGCCCTTGACCGAATTGTGGATCGAAACTAGAGCTAAATATTCCCACAATATCTGATATGGCATTAAATGTTCTTCTGCCATTCAGCACCACATATTTATGTGAAATTATTTTTTCAGCTTAAGCACATATTAAATTCCAAAATCGTTCATGGCTAAAAAATATTGAAGAAATTTTTAGTTCAGCAGTGTCAAATACTGCATCAAGATTTAATTTGTTATGCAGTAAAAAACAAGCACATTCGTGCCATTAACAAACGATTTGTAACTACAACTAGTTAACCACTGCGCTTTTTGTAACTACATGTATAATAAATGCAATTTTACAACTTTTTTGCAATTTTTAATTTTACATTTTTGTATGTTTCCAAAAAAATTCTACAACAACATTTTTTCATTTGTACATATATTGTTAGCTAATCAACAAATCATCATAAAATAATTACAAATCTTTATTTAATATTTGTCAGGGGTCGCGGAAAAAACTCACAATCATAAATGGGGTCAGAAATAAAAAAAGTTTAAGAACCCCTGACTTATAAGAATTCATTTGAATACAAAACGGAAGATGATAATTTAAATATACTACAATATATTCTCCAATAAAGCAATGCTAATTGATCGCTTGGAGTTTTGTAAGAAACAAATTATTCGATAACAGAAATATGTTATTTTGGTGATACACTTATTTGACGACTTAGTGCAGCCCTCTTCGCAACAATATTTGTGACCCCAAGTTCCTTGGCTGCACCTTTAAGCCTTGGTCCCGAAATAAAGCAGAAGGAGCTATACCTAAATGGTGGATCCCAGGGATGATGTAGGGGATGCATTCCTTTCACTAGCCTTTTATAGTCTTGGTTTCGCAAACTTATCTGTTTGTAATCGTCTCGAAAAAATATTTTGTATAAAAAATTGAACCTCAAAAAGTTGATCTCAAAAAGTTGATCTCTCACCTTCACTAATAATTCGTCGATTTAGGCTTCTCACCCTCTTTTCCAAAAATCTCTTGATCAGCAACAGCTACACCGACCACTCGCTTGGTCTGATAACTCATTTTCAAGAAAAAATTTCCGTCCATAGATAAGATTGCAATTTTGATGACTATGCTTTCACACAGTGGTTCAGACCTATTGAACCATTTTTTTTATTGATTTGCCCTTAATGTTTGAATTTGATAAACTACCCCCATAGTACCAACGTTCATGATAACATATTAACTCTGCGCTTTTTCACAAACAGCAAATATGTAACAAACTTTCATGCGTTCATTTGAATAAGTGCATAAAGGCATAAATATAAAATTGTTGAAAGACGATGAAGTGATTGATGTGTTTACAGGAATTAAGCTTTTAAGTAATTCGACTACTACTTACAACTTTCTCGTAATTCTAGGCCTAGATGTAAAAATTAAAGCCCTTGGCTGCGCCTATGTTTATTGCTTCCGGCATAAACGCAGTCAGGAAAGGGAGAGCCCACAGTCCAGCAATACATTTTAGTAATTGCAATGAGTTAGGTTATAACTTAAGTAGATAGTCTAGCGACCCATTTTTTGCCTGGAGAATAGAGTAATTTATTCTAAATCCTGCAAGATTTCACATTAGTAGTGGGCATTTTGTTCTATTTTGCTACGCGTGATAAAAACGTCGTTGGGATTAAAAGTACGCATGCGCGTGACATGACGGTACCACAACTAAGAATAATCTACATTTCACTTGTTTTAAGTTTCATGCTTGCCAATGCATTATTTAAAAAACAGATACAAAGCGGCACGATAGTACTGTAACGTCGATTTATCGCGTTATAAAGGTAATCTACGCGCTTTATGTGCATGTTCACACGAATGACGTGGTTATTTCACAGAGTAATAATATTGAAAATAATAAAAGTCCCCTCCCATAATTTGACGAGACCATCCCTGGACGCGTTTCGTCCTTTTGGACTCATCAGCAGGGTCTGTCCCGTCATCACCACAAAACAAAACCCCGTACTTGCAATAATATGAAAAATGTAAAATTCCTTCGCACACATCCTGCGCGCGGCGCATGCTATCACTTTGTTGCGGGGATCCCATCTGTATCGAAGATGCAGTGTACTACTCGAAAAGTTAATAGTAAGCGAGATCTATTTGAAGCCCTTACCTTTATGAACATAGTACGTGATCACCATAACCGTATTATACATCGATTTATTGAGTTGTAAAAGTAATCTACGCGCTTTATGTGCACGTTCACACAAATGACGTGGTTATTTCACAAAGTAATAGCGTTGCAAATAATAAAAGTCCCCTCACATAATTTGACGAGACCATCCCTGGACGCGTTTTGTCCTTTTGGACTCATCAGCAGGTGCGAAGGAGTTCGTAATAGAAAGATACTATATTTTTCATATTATTGCAAATATGAGATTTAGTTTTTTGGTGATGACGGGACTGGCACCGAAGCTCAACTGAAATTTTTATACGCTTTTTCAAAGCGTTTAAAAAAAATAATTATGCTAAAAAAACGCTCAAATGCTTAATCGCTCCTTGCATTGTCGACAAAGCTTAAATTGTACGAAAATTATTTTTATCGGAAGCACTTTGTCAATATCTACCGAAAAAAACTTTCAACGCCATATGTACCGTCAACACTTTTTGAGAAAATGAAAAAAGAAATTTTACAATCAATCCTTAATCATGACGTCATATTTTTTTAACGAGTAGAGTTTCTTGAAGTTGGTAAGTCGAGAGCGGCCTTTCGTTTAAGAAAAACCGCATTCTTCCGTCAAAAAATGCAAATTAAAAAAATTATCTCTCATTATGACGCTAGCCTCTGGATAGAGATCAATTGATTCAAGTTTCATATTTGTTCGCCCAGTACTTTCGGAGGAGTTAAAGCGCACACATACACAGAATCGCGCTTTTCCGTATAGATATTATCTTTGATCAGCAGGGTGGTCCGAGAGTCTTATCAGCCCCAGTATATATAGTTATATTTTTCGATTTCACACTGCTAAAGTTTTATTTTCGCTTACGGCTCACTATAACTGGTTATTCGCTCGCTTTTGGTTTACATCGCTTCATGCATACATGTTTTCATGCATATGCTGTTACACGATCTTGCTATAGTTCATCGGAAATATCAGTATGAACACCATTTTTTTCGCTACACAAAATGATGCGACATCATGTTCTGTAGGATATTTTTTGAATTTCTGGTTTAGTGAGTGTTCTAAAGGCCGTCTAAACAATGCCCATCTACTTTTCGGCATTTTGATATTGTTTGTGTGAAACTCTTTTCTTGATAAGACCACACAAAGCGTTGACGCTAGACAAGGGTCTGGAATTCTTGAAGGCCAATCGAGATGTTCTGGAAGTTGTTTTGATACTCGCCCAATCCATCTATCCCGAAAAACTTCATTTAGGAGTTCCTTGACATCGATCACATAATGGGGTCATGCACTATCTTGTTGAAACCAGTAATCATTAAAACCCACATGCTGTGGAACAAACCACTCTCTTAACATTTCGAGATAAGCATGCTGGTTAATAAAGCTTTCGAAAAGATACGGTATGCTTACTCGACATAGCCGTGCAAACCACCACTTGAAGGGATTTCGATCCAGTTTTTCATAATAGTGCAGATTTTTTTCTCCAAAAATAAATATTTTTAGACTTAGCAAGATCCTGTTGCTAACGCTTGCAATCAGCCTCGCTTTCAAGCTGTAGAAGCTCATGTCCACTATCAATAAATCAAAAATTAAGAACGTTGCTTAGTGATACAATTAGAACTTTATAAATTGAGCTATCAAAAAATAGAAAATAAAACTACATTTTTGCAATGTGAGATCAGTATCAACCAGGGGTAACAAGACTTTCAAACTACCCTGTATGAAAGCTTTTTGACTTTATCTTTGTTGCATTTCAACTTTGTTTTTATCAAACAAAATTGTGTATTGCTATGTTAATGTGGTAACACTTGCTTGAATAGCAGTCTCAGATGTAGATATTTTTCAAACAAAGGCTATAGCAGGACGAATCAGAAGGAGTAGGAATACCTGCAGCTAAAATGTGGGAGCTATATCTCAGTTAATTTTTGTTGTTGGGTTTGCTTTAAATGTTACTCTGAATGCAATGCGCTTTACCCTTGCTGGTTTCTTTAATGCATGAGTCACAAAAATCTTTATCATATGGAAAGGTTTGCAATAATAGCGCCAATGATCCTCCACAGGAGTTACAGCGAATTTATTCGGAATCTTTCCTGAAATTGGTCTAAATTTACTGCAAGTGATTAGCTTGCTTGCTTTACTTACTTACGTACTGATTTTAAAATCGAAAAAGTTCAAAATATAGAATGATCTTGATTTTGACAGGGTTGCTTTGTTTATATTTTGCAACACCCTATGGTCTATTATGAAAGATTTTGACTTTATATTGATTCTTCAAATTCTAAAGAATGAGTTTTTACCACGTGAACACTACTTTTCTCTTCAGTTTATAGCAAGAAGGTTTTCTTAAAAATATTCAACGTTAGTTTGCGAGTTTTAGTTATAACTTTGCATTGTTAATATTGTACATGAAATTGCATGTTGATTATTTTCAGGATGGGGTCCAGTAGCTGCTAGCAGTCTGCCATCCATGCCATACCGCCACAGACAAGCTAAAGATGAGATCATAACCATCAACATTAGCGGATGCAAGTTCCAAACCTGGAAATATTCACTGGAAAAATTCCCGCATACTTTGCTCGGTAGTGAAGAGAAAGAATTTTTTTTTGATGAAGAAAAGGGTGAATACTTTTTTGATCGCGATCCGGAGATCTTCCGTTACATCCTTGCTTTTTATCGAACCGGAAGAATGCATTTCCCGCGCACCGAGTGTATTAGCTCGATTGATGACGAGCTTGCTTATTTCGGGATAATGCCTGAGATGATTGCTGATTGTTGCTACGAAGATTACCGCGATCGTAAACGAGAAAACGAAGAGAGACTGGTGGATGACGATCCCATCGACACATCCAATTTGCAGTTTGCTCCGGGAAGTAAAGTTGTTCCTGATACAATTTCTTTGCGCAAGCGAATGTGGAAAGCGTTTGAAGATCCACACACGAGCACGCCCGCTCTGGTTTTTTACTACGTCACAGGTTTTTTTATTGCCGTTTCAGTGTTGGCCAATATCGTTGAAACGATTTCTTGCAGCAGCGGACCTGAACCTTCCCAGTTTCAAACATGCGGAGAGGAATATCAAATAGTTTTCTTCTGTTTAGACACAGCTTGCGTTATGATCTTTACTGTTGAGTATCTCATGCGGCTGTTTGCGGCTCCCAATCGCTGCAAGTTCGTGCGTTCAGTAATGAGCATCATTGATGTGGTCGCGATTTTGCCATATTACATCGGACTCATCATCACTGATAATGAGGATCTTAGCGGAGCGTTTGTAACTTTGCGAGTGTTCCGCGTGTTTCGAATTTTTAAATTTTCCCGCCATTCTCAAGGGCTTCGCATTCTTGGTTATACTTTGAAAAGCTGCGCCAGTGAACTCGGCTTTCTTCTTTTCTCTCTGACGATGGCTATTATCATCTTTGCCACGGTCATGTACTATACCGAAAGGGGACTTTCTGGGACAAAGTTTACTAGCATACCAATCGCTTCTTGGTATACCATTGTTACCATGACAACACTTGGGTGAGTTTTTGGCCAAAATTTTAAGCTAAAGACCGTAGCGTATCCTTCTTTCTCGAAAATTCAAGATGAAAAAAAACATTTTTTCGCAGACTTAACGATTAACGACGCTGATTTCCAACATTTTATTAATTTGCAGCCAAAAATTTTAGAAATGCTACTCTTCTAGAGCATTTAAAGACCTTTTTTTACAAAATTTTTGTGGTACGCAGATTGTTGGCACAAAGGCACTGCAAGTGAACCCTCGCTGCCTCTTCAAAAAGAGAAAATGCGCTGTAGCATCAGCAGAATCTTTGATTGTTCTCGATCTGCATAGTTACAAAATATCAGCTTCACAGTAACATGTGTTCTTGCCGGTGTTAGGTACGGCGACATGGTCCCAGGTACAACCGCGGGTATGATATTTGGTAGCGTCTGTTCGTTGAGTGGCGTTCTTGTCATTGCCCTTCCTGTACCTGTCATCGTCAGCAATTTTGGGAGGATCTACAGTCAAAACCAGCGCCAAGATAAACGAAGAGCACAGAAAGTAGGATCGATTATATTTTAAATTAAAAATACGCACTTCATGTGCTTCACGTGTTAAGCTATCGTGAATTTGTTCGTTTAATCATTGTTCTTCAGTTTCTGTGAGTCATTCTAAGGCTCAGGACATTGCTTGGAATTTGTTTCACCGTCAATAGTCGTCAGCAAAAACATCTGGAATTCAAAGCTCTTCATTAAAACCTGATGTAATGGCAGGTTGCTAGGGGAAGGCATGCAGAGCATCAGCGACGCAATCTGCAAGCCAAAACAATATTTTTCTCTTCAGTGAGCAAAGTAAAAGCCGATGCGTTCCCTTGCAAACTTAAAAAGTGCACCCTTTGGAATTGGTTTTAATTTGCTTTAACTCTTTCGCTCCCACGATCATCGATTGATGATCTCGTGTTTTCAGTGTTTACCTCAAATTTTTTTAAATTGAGTTACAAAGTTAGTTTACTATAAAATCGATTTGTGATTTTATTTTTCATTCGATTTTCATAAAATTTTCAAAAGATTACGCTTATTTCCTCACGCATCGGAATATGTATAATTTGTGCCCGAATTCTTGGATTTTTATACCCAAAAAGGGTTAAAAAGACCAAGAACCCAGTTGCAGACGACAAAATCGGCCAAATTCTCAGCACGTGCCAACTACACTAAAATCAAATTGAGATTACATCTTTACCACAAAACCAAACCCTTTATCATTAACACAGTCTGAAAACTACTCTTTTGGGGCATCATTTGACAAAATTTCAAGCGATAATAATAAATTTTAAATTAATAAATTTGTCTTTCCAAGCGTTTCGAATCCAAATTTTTTTGTTTCGACACTTTTTTTGGTACTGGTGTTGTCGGCCGACAGGAGTTGCCTTGGGCAAAAAGTGCCGAACCAAAATTTTTAGAGTTAAAAATATTTTTTGAAGATCACCTTCTTGAAAGCGAATTTTGTGCTCTTACTGCTGAAATAGCAGTAGCAGAAAGCATGAGGGGAGAAGTTGGATCCCTGGCGTTCCTTGCATTAATGAAAACAACGCTAATTTTTGGAGGATGCCTAGATTTTTGTCAAAAAATTTTGTTACGGGGGCAAAACAAGGTGAAAACTTTTTTTTGTAAGAACGCGATATTTTAGAAAAAATCAAGTTCCCAAACTAATCAAGTGGTCAGGTCTATAGATATCTTTGGGAGTCTCCTCTTAACCCTACCATCCTGTAAAAGCTTGGGCAAGAAATTTGCAGTACAGTGCTGCTAACTGAAGCTATTCATTTTTCAATAAACGCAAATTGGTGTTTTTCTTTAAAGAATCAAACCATGATTCAATGAATTAGCGCCAATTTTAATAAAATGCAACTTTCAAACCCGCTTCATAAATTTTAAAGATTGGATTTCTAAACAAGTCTGTCATAACTTTGAAGTATATTATACTAGCCGGCTCTGTTGACGTCGCCCGTAGGGCTCCCATCATTAACATCGGGGTTAAGTTTTTGTTTGAGCCGGCTGCACCAACTTTATTCATCGGGCGATGTACAAAAAGTAAAGAAAAGTTGAAGTTTCTTATCCACTTCCAGAAATTCTGTGCACGCACTGGTGATCGTCTTATTCTCTCAATTCAGACCGGTAATGTTCACAATAAAAGAATATTGTCATAAACTATCATTAACACTTTTAAAAAGTGTAAAAGGCGGGAGATTGAAACATAGTAAAAAATGATGATGGTGGCCAAATGGTGGTTGTTTTCATAATTACAGAATCAAACTATTTTGCGGTAAGCCTATTTTACAATTTGATGCAGCCTCTTTCCCATTTATGTTTGCGGTTTTTAGTTCTTTGGTTGCGTTATTTGCCTTGTTTCCGACATAGCGACAAAAGCGGCTAGCCTTCACCAAAGTCATTCACTACATTGTCGTAGGCGCTCATCAGAGAAAGTTATATTCAAACAAAATATTCTCTCTTAAGTTTAGTTTTACAAATTGTAAGGTTTATGGTTTTATTTTGATTTCTTCTAAAACTTGCGAGTTTATTACATTGCTTTATAGTATAAATGTAGTTAACTGGCGGCATACCATCAAAACAAAAATCCTTGCTTTATGGTGTACAAGCCGGCTCTGCCAGCACCACCCGAAGGGCTACTTGTCAGTTATGTCGGGTCGGTAACTTCGGTTCAGCCAGCTTCAACCCAATTGTTTTTAAGAACTTAAGCAACAATTTGGAACTAATGGGGACATCGCCTCTATGCCTTTAATCCCTATCGTAGTACGATTGCTGTTACTTAAGAGAGGTTTTAGAAACTCTCAATCATTTCACAAATTCTGTCCGTTCCTTCAACTAAGTGTGGGAGAACACACACAACGTTGGGAACGGGCGCCGTAATGACTTTTGGTTTACGATAACATAAATCAGTTATTTGGTGCAATGCATAGTTGGGGTGTTAAAAATGAATTTTTCTGGGTGAAACGAAACGAATTTTTATTTTATGAAACGCGGTTCGAAACGAAACAAAATTTCGTTGGAAAATATTTTGAATTTTTTCCATCGTCACTCATCTGTGTCGTCGTCCTCTTTTGAAAATTCATGGGACGATGGCAAATGGTCGCTCGGCGCGTTCAATGCGACTTGCGTGGAAAGCATGTTTGCCACAGGGGATAAGTCCTGCCTTTCACGGTTTGGTTTCGAGCTCATAATGAAACGAAATGGCTTGGATTTCGAAACAAACCAAAATTCTTTGCTATGGAAAATTCAAAACGAAATTTTCACATATTTTGGTTTCGAACACCTCTAACGCATACTTTACGACTTAATGAAACCCTCTCGTGAAAACAACAAACAGCCAAGGAACAAAGAAATCATCAACATAGATGATGTCCCTAGTCCTGATCTTCCTGTTGCTTCTTATGCAGCACGCTTCCGAGAGAATTGCTAGTGTTAAATATGAGGACCACTACGTACTACTTTTTCGTAATTGTATGCCGATTTGTGCGACCAAAAGCTTCTGGCTGGGCGCATGTTACTTGATCCTGGCACAATTGCAGCCATACAAACAGGAAAGCACTCGAAATGAAGCACTTGCAGTTAAATTAGTGCAGTGGCGGGACCCTTCATCAGTAATGTCAAAGTTAAAATTATCAAATCAGCCGGTTTCACAGAATTGCACAGGAAATTGCTTAAATATTCAGACGATATGTAGCTAGAGAATAATATTTTGTTGCAAAAGCTAAAATAGGACTATCTTTTTTCCATCTTTTTCTAGGGGATCACCAATGTTTTGCTTGGAGTAAGCTATTTTAAAAATTTTTAAACACTTTATTTTTAAATAAATCTTTTTGAAAATTTTGATAAATAATGCCAAAAATCTATGCTATAGAAAAAGAAAAAACAAAATGTACAACAGGATTCAGTTTTTCTTGAAATAGCAATTGTGTAAAGCCCAGACATCAATATTTTGAGTGTTTTTGACCCGGCAGGCTACAATTGAAAATGTTTAGAGACTACATTTTGGGATAAATCTTTTTGAAATTTAGATAAATATTGCAAAGAACCATGCTTTTGATGGAAAATCGTCAAAATGTACCAAAAAGCAGCTTTTTCTAAAAATTGCTAGTTACCTAGGCACAGTAAGAAAATTTTTTCACGAAAAATGGGATATGATCTACTGAAACCAATTTCTGATCAGCATTATAAACTAATTCTTAGCCCTAAGTAATTGGAGTTACATATATCTGGAAAGAAAATTTTCTCAGCTTTCAAATGATACCAATTGTTAGTATCTTATTTCAATCTTTACGTATTAACCTTACTTGTTTTTCATCAGCTTACCGCTTTTTGGAAAGGGGTAAAAAGTGACACCACAGGTGTTATAATTCAATTTTTTGCATAAAAACAAATATTGAAGACGCAAATCACATATTGTCGGAATTGCCTTAAAATAACTTTCGATTTGCTTAAAAATTTCAAAATTTATTTGAGAAATGAGAACCCAAGTGAGTTTTTGAATAAACTGATTTTCCAAGAATGTTGCATCTTTTAAAAAAAATCATTATGACATGATTTTTGTGAGCGAAAGACTGTGTTGATAGTACCAGACGTCTTATAATATCATAGAGTGAGATTGAAGCGAGCAGAAAATATAAGAAAAAGCATGCTTGGAAGGCAAAAATGCTTAAAAAATGTGTTGCATGGTCAACTCAGCTTAAATTGTTTTAGATTTGTTTTTTTTAAAGCACCTTATCAATATCTCCCAAAAAAGTTTTAATCGTGTTTCTATTACAGTAAAGTAAGAAACTAAATTAAGTCGGATACTGGCATTTGTTTAAGCCAAAACCTACTTTACACAGTCAAGAAATGCAATTTTTTAAAATTATCTTGAATTGTGACATCGTCATGACGTTACGAACTCCCTTGTGACACTGACCCCTTGATAGTAATTAATCGGGCCAAGTTTGATGCTCATACGTTCAGTATTTTCGGAGTTGAAACACACACACACACACACACACAAACACACACACACACAGAATTGCGCTTTATAGTATAGATGTTCGGGGGGCCGTAAGGCACCTATCAGCAACGTCGGGATCGAGAACGTTCGTTCAGCCGGCTGAACCAGCTTCACTCATCGGGAACTTATGTAAACAATAATGAAAGGTTTATGTTTTCTCTGCACAAAAGATTTTTACGACTCGGTGCGCTCCTTTTCTTAGAGTTTTTGATTTCAAGGTCCTGGCTATGCCTTAGCTCAACGTGCTTCTTCATCGGTTACACGCAGTCAAGGGGGCCTTGCGTTTCCTTTAGTTCAAAAGTAGGAAATAACTTTGTGATATTTAGCTATTTTGAAACAAAATGGCAAAAATGTCTTTCATGTCGTGCGATTTTATGCAGAGACGTTGTTTTTTTTATTTTTTCTTAATATTTGCAAGTGTCCGCTGGCTTTGAATTATGTTGCATCTTTTTTCCTCCCTGCTTGGCGTGCCCAGGTTAGTTAAAAGAGTCATTGCTTTTCCCAAAATGTGGTAGATTTAGTCCGGGTAGTTCTATAAAGCCATTATAAAGCAAAACACCAGTAATATCTTTCATATAGTGCGATTCATACCGCGACGTTGTTTTCTTGTGATTTTTTCTTAAACTTTCTCACATCTGTGCCGGCTATGCTTTATGTGGCATGTTCGTTTCTTCTTCCGTAGCCTTGCCTAGGGGATTTAAAAGAGTTCTTGCTTTTTCAAAAAATTTTAGGTTTGATCCCGGTAGTTCTATAAAGCTATTATCAAATAAAATAAGCAAAATGTTTCCCTTAATTATGGTGCGATTTTTCCCTCGCAGGTCAGAGCCGAGTTAAAACGTATCAATTATTGCCGCTGCGCCGACTTCACCGCACAAACATTTATGAGAGCAACAACAAAAGATTTTCGTAATTGGGGGCCATAGTTCCTGTACAAGTACGTAAATGGTGATTTTCGTGGTCTATTAATCAAGACTGGTAATACTCGCAAAGAGGGTAAGATGTCAGCAACTATCATTCGTACTTATTAAAAAGTGTTGTGGAGGGGAAATGAAAAACAGTCAAAAATGTTGACTTTACGCAAATGGTGGTCGTTTCGAAAATTACCGATATGAGCTACTTAGTGGTAGGCCTATTTAACGATTTGGTGAGCCCCCTTACATAATTTTATTTGTGATACTAAGTAGTTTGGCTGCGTTGTTTGCTGTAAATTGGCCACAGCGAGAAAAGGTTTTATGCATTTTCCCAAAGTCATACATCGTATTCCAATAAGCGCCTATTTAGCGATTTTCAAGCAAAACCGTATGCTCTTAATCCAGTTTTACATATTGATGCTATGACTGTTTTAGTTGGGTTTCATCGTAAACTTGGAATTTTATTATAATTTTGCCCCTAATCCAGACCTCCTTACTTTTAAATGAAGAATTATGTTTCGTAACGATACAAAGAGTCAATTGCAAATCTATCAATTGCAAACATCAGTGGTGGGCTTCACCATTTATGATCGCTGTCAAAATAGTAGTGGATAATGTTGCTGCCTTCTACTCTTCTCACTATATAGTGGTAAGCAATGTGATGTCGTTTAAGATTATGACGTAACAGCGCTTTGTGAAAGCATTCAAGACAGAAGAAAAAAGCATGCTTCAAAAACACTTAAATAAATAATCGCTTGTTGCATCTTGACACGGCGTGAGATGCTATAGAATTACTTTTGACACATATAATGTTTTGTGAAACGCAATCGATCAAAAACAAGATTATCGGCGGTTGCGCAAAGCCACTACACGTCTCTAAGGTTATCGAGTCCCTGGCAACGTCTTATTTGCCCTGTAATCACCCATAGGCGTTCTTAAACTAAACAGACTTTTATCAGTAAAATCCAGCAAGTGCTAGAAAGCCCGTCAAAGTTGTGGGAAGACACCAAGGTAATTGATGTGTATTTTCACGATTAAGCTATAACAAACTAGGATCACTGCTTAGGACTTTTTCGTCACTGTAGGCGTATTTACAAAAGCTAACGCCTGTGACTGCGCGCGTGTTGCTCCGTCCTGGCACAAACGCAGCCATGCTAAGAGTAAACAACCCGAAATGAAGCACTCACATTTAAGTAATTGCAATAGCAGGCCCCTCCCAGCAATCATGTGCATGTTAAGAACGCCGAATCAGCTGGCTGCGCCGGCCTCACCCATTTCCAAAGGAAATTACTTCAACATTTAGATGATATGTAGCTCCACAATAAAATTTTGTTGCAAAAGATAAAACAGCACCTTTTTTAACCACTTCTCGTTTTTTGAGGTATCACCAAGTTTTTTGCTTAGAGTCGGCTACATAGCTAAAATTTTAAAGACTTCATTGTTGATGAATCTTTTTTTAAATGTAGATGGATAATGCCAAAGATTCAAGCTATGGAGGAAGAACAGTCAAAATTTATCCATGTTCTTAGTTTATCTAGAAATTGAAATTTTGTGAAACGCAGCCAACAACATTTTGAGTGCTTCTGACCAATAGCCTACATTTCAAAAATGTTTAAACGGTTCGTTTTTAATAGAATGGTTTGGAAAATTTTGGTAAATAATGCCGAAGAAAAGGCTACACTAAAGTACGAAAATGCGGAAGTTCACACTAAATACGGAATTACTGAATTACGGAAATACAGAAAAAAATTACCTACTAATCTTCGGAAAACTCAAAAATACGGAAATCTACGAAAGATGATAAAAATAAAATATAAACATCCAAATGAATGAAATTAGTTAATTAAATTGAGTTAAACTGTTTATCTCTATCTTGTAAATGAGTTGCAGAAATAGGGGAATTTACGAAAGATGATGAAAACACAATCAGTTAAATGAAGTTAACTATGCATCTCTCTATTTTGTTAATGAGTTTGTACCAAGATTAGTCGTTCAGAAAAACATATGTAAGTTTGTCGAGCACAGCCTATCGATCAGCAAGAGTGAGAGAAAAGATGTAGAGTTCATTTAGGGACTGAAGATCCGTTTGGTGTCAGATGAGCGGGAGATGGGTTCCAAAATAGATCGAAAATGAACAGGACATACAGTCTGGTGCATGGGTTAAATAGCTGTTAGTCGTAAACATAGTTGATTGAGAGCTCAATTGAATGATTGGGAAAAAAATCAGAAAATGGACCGCGGATTGTCTTGTTAAAACAATTGATGAAGACTAAGGATTACTTTTACGATTACCAAAAGAGCAATATATATCACGGAATTCCGTATTTCCTAATGAAAATTTTATGCATCTTTGTCTTTTCTAACTGAAGTTTACATGCACCTCCGTATTTCCAACATGCCTATAAATATTTCCTAAATGAGATCTATACAGCACACTTTCTGCCCCCACACACGGTTTTCCCCACGGAGCTAATGCCTTTTGACCCATGACTATTGCTTCATGCCTATTAATCTATTCCCATATCCGATGTCTAAAAATTGTTTCATGCCCATTAGTCTCCGTAATAATATTACTCCATGTAATGCCATACGTGCACATATCGCATCATGGCATGTTGCTGTGAGCCCACATTGCCCTATGCCATTGCCACATTGCTATCAATTCTCAATGGCCATATTGCACCATTCCCAACTTTCCTTTGCAATTGTTGTACCAAGCATGTGTTACCTACGGCCATTTTTCCCCATGCCTATACTGTTCATGCCCATTACATCCTATGCACATTATGCCCCATACCCATTACGCCTCATGTTCATTTTTCTCCATGCTCAGTGTGCCCCACTTTCATTTTACATTGTGACAATTAGGGCTCCACGATATTATGCCCCATGCCCGTTATGCTCAGTGATCTTTGCGCTTTGGCCCATGACAAATGGGTAATTATCTTTTCCAAACGACCATTGCCCCATGGCATTTGGATAGTGTTCATTGCCCCATAGGCATTGCCTTATGACCATTATCTCATGGCATTTGCCCCATGACCATTCTTCCAAGTCCAAACTCCTGACCACACAAAATCCAACCTGTGGCATTCATCGTGCGACCGACTCATACAAAAATCGAGAACTGCATTTCCGTGTTTCCTAAATGAAATTTTCATGCATGCATTTTGGTACTTTCTACGTGAAATTAACATGCACCTTCAGCATTGATGCATCTGAAAATTTTCCAAACTCTATGTGGATTGCATCTTCCCTATTCAGGAACAAAATCTAACTAGCATCTATGAGATAAATTTTTTTATGAAACTTGGCTTGCTACTCATTACCTAGTTGCATGGCTTGCATTTACCTAGATCGCAAATGAAACTGTTGCATGCATCTGGGTATTTCCTACCTCAAATCTAGCTTGCACCTGGAATTATTAAAAAGAAAGTTTGAGTGCATTTCTCTATTTCCTCAATGAAATATGGCATGCCTTTCGTATTCCCCATTTCCTAAATTTAAAATGGTATGCATTTTCGTATTTGCTAACTGATAGACAACTCGTTTTCCTGACTGAAACATGTCTTGCATTTCTACATTTCCTAACTCCAAGATAGCTTACATTTGCGTATTTCATAACTTAAATACAGTGTATTTTCTTAGGAAATACGAAAGTGCACGCGAGGTTTCTGTTGGGGAATTGTGGAGGTGTAAACCATTCTTAGGAATTGCAGAATTGCAAGCCATATTTCAATAAATAAATGAGGCCATGCAATCCACATTTTAGTTAGGAAATCGAGCTATCGTTCAGTTAGGAAATTTAGAAACGCAAGCATGTTTAAGTTAGAAAATTCGGAAATGCAAGCCAAATTTCAGTGAGGAAACATGGAAACGAAAGCCATGTTTCACTTGGAAAATACAGCCATATTTTAGTTAGGTAATCGAGATATCGTTTAATTGGGAAAACTGGAAATGCAAGCGTGCTTGATTTAGGAAATTCGGGGATGTAAACAATACTTTAGTAAGGGAATATGAAAATGCAAGCCATCTTCATAGTTAAGAAATGCAGAAATGCATGTTATATTTCAGCGAGGAAATACAAAAATGCAAGCCATTTTCAGAAATGCGAAATGTGGAAATGCATGCCATATTTCAGAATTCCGTGATATATATTGCTCTTTTGGTAATCGTAAAAGTAATCCTTAGTCTTCATCAATTGTTTTAACAAGACAATCCGCGGTCCATTTTCTGATTTTTTTCCCAATCATTCAATTGAGCTCTCAATCAACTATGTTTACGACTAACAGCTATTTAACCCATGCACCAGACTGTATGAGTAGTATATAACGACACTTTTGATATGTTTTTTGTGGCGCGCTTGTGGCGCACTACGTCATTTCCGAACGTGCTGATACGTTATTTCCGAACGTGTTGATACATGAACTTGAAGTACATTGCAACAGCTTGTAGATACAACGTGTACCAACTTGTAAACAAATGGTAACACAAAGACAACGTGTATCAACTTGTAACAACTTGTAAATAACAACTTGAAAACAAATGTCAATACAACTTAAACAAATGTCAACACAACATGAAAAGAAATGTTTATAGCAGCTTGTAAATACATGTAAATAGAACTTGAAATTGATTTGTTGTAGGCACCCCTCTTGAGAATATCGTCGCTTCGATATTAACTGTATTTTTGAAGGTATGGTCCGTAAGACAGTCCTTTGCTCGAGCTAGAAATCTATCACGGAAATATAAACATTTGGGCGTGAAAACCTTGAACCAATCACAAGTCGATGGTGAATCTTTGTTTGAATTCTTTTTTATTTGGTTTGAGTTCTTTTTAGGAGTGGTTTTATTTGTTTTTGAAAATGTTGTTTCTTGTTTTTAGGAATGATTGTATTTGTTTTTGGAAATGATTTTATTTGTTTGATTTGTTTTTGAAAATGCTGTTTCTTGTATTTAGGAATGATTAGGTATATTTGTTTTAGGAATGGTTTTATTTGTTTGAGTTCTTTTTAGGAATGCTTTGAAAATGTTGTTGTTTTTTGGAAATGGTTTTATTTCTTTTTGGAAATGATGTTATTCTTGAAAATGTCCTAATTGGTTGGACCCTCGCTTCAGAATACCCCCACTTCAAAAGTTCTCCAATTGATTTCACTTTTCAACTCGTTTACGATTTTTTGTCTTATTGTAAACACAACTGCTGTAAAACGGAAACATTAACTTTAGGTCGTGACTGAAGCCTTTAATACTAAATCATAACTACTTCCTTTCGAAGCGTAAGCATTCATCGCGCATAATCATTCACATCTTGAAATTGTTGATAACATCATAGAGCCTCTGATCGATTTCTCCTTTTGATTCCCTAGAATGTTGTTTCTTTACTCTTCTAGATGTGTTTAGTGGAGGTATTTTCCTTTACTCGTGATATTTCTGCAGTTGGTTGGAATTAATTTACATCTATTTCAGTAGAACTAGGTAGGTAATGGATTCAGTCTTTCTTCAGTCTTTTTGTCAATAATTTTCTGACCACACATGGCTCTCATCACAGCTCTCTCCACTCTCTTTAAAATTGCGTTTTCATTTTCTTTTAAACACCATACCTCACTTAAATCACTAGTGTTTACATCGTAAAACTGAAAAGATTTATCTTTAATTGTGTGCAAATCATAAAACATTCACCTCAAATTCACATTCATTTTTGATAAAACTAGAAACCAAAATTGTATCCTATCATCACACTGTTTAAAGATTTTTCCGAAATTTAGCAACTTTTAAACTTATTAACACGAAATTTTTACTACCTTTCAAAATCTCCTCAGCTCACCTACATAAAAATAAGCACAACTTTTGACATTATTCGTAGAACATTAACATAAAATTCATAGTTTTCAAAGTCTCCTCAACTCACCTACATAAAAATAAGCACAACTTTTAACAATATTTCAAGGACATTAACATAAAATTCATAGTTTTTACAGTTTCCTCAGCTCACCTACATAGAAATAAGCACAACTTTTGACATTATTCGTAGAACATTAACATAAAATTCAGGGTTTTCACAGTCTACCTAGTTCACCTACATAGAAATAAGCACAACTTTTAACAATATTTCAAGGACATTAACACAAAATTCATAGTTTTCAACATTTACGTTTATTACAGCTAGTTGTTAGTTTTAGAGGAAAATAACCAACAGTTTTCTAGATTATCAGGTTTGTTGGAGAAAAATCACAGGCAGTGACGTTGTGAGTTTGGTGAAAGAAACACTATCAAATTTGACACAATTTCAATCAAAAACTTGTACCGCTAGCCGTTAGTTTTACACTATTTGGATTAAAATTTCAGTAGATTGACCAGACCTTTGAGTGAAATGTAGAATTACTTCACATATGACAGTGAGGTAGTTAAATTTTTATGTTAGTTTCACACTTTCTTGGAAGAAAATTTCAGTAGATTGACCAGACCTTTGAGTGAAATGTAGATTTGCTTCACATATGACAGTGAGGTAGTGAAATTTTTAGTACAGTGGCGGAAACATTTTGAAAAGATCACAACAAAGAAGCTTGTTTCAATTCAGCAGTTTTTAATCACTACTAAATATTGTTAAACCAAGAAGATTGAACCTTTATTGTGTTTGGAGGCTACTTCAGTAATTGTAAAATTTTACTTGTAAACATTCATCACGCGTCCAATTTACAATATCTTTTCATACAACTAGAAAACAAAAATTGTATCCTGTTATAACACTGTTTTAAGTATCAAATTCTAAAGCCACCAACATAAAATTCATATTTTCAAAGTCAGCTAAGATTACTATCAACAAAAATCTGATGCAAACGGAAACATCGACATCACGTCAGCAAATCTTTAACCAATCACAATCGATGTAGAACTTCAAAAATGGTTTACTATCAACAAAAATCTGACGCCAGCGGAAGCATAGACCGTACGGAGATGATTACGTCTTTAAAAATCATAAACATTCTTACCTCTTATTCGGCCAATCACAAACCAGCGGGTGTTTTTATATGTACTACATCACAAGTTTTCATTGCACAATTGTTGGAAAGAACAAGACAGGTCTAGGCAAGAATAGTGATTTTTCTTCTTTCTTTGTTAACATTTCTCTATAAAAGTCGTATGTTTTGCGTGAAAATTGGAAGAAGAACAATGGAAAACTGCAGCGAGACACACACTTCAATTGCTGACGACTATGAAGAGAGCAGAAAATGTCGACGTTACAACAACAAACCACCCCATTCCCCATGCTACGACGGGTTGTTGGAGCAATCGAAGTTGTTGAGGCGTGCAAGAAAACACCAAGAACAAGCAAGAAAAATACGTAAAATCTTCCTCGACATTGACAAAGAAGGGAAATCAATACTCTCAGACGGTGAGATGCTGCGAAAAGGCGTGCTGACTGTGTCAAGAGGAAAAGCTCTCTTTTCAACCGATCAGCTTATTCATGTGTGTGAGCATATGTTTGAAGGCCTACCGTTTGTGGCTTTCAAAGGCCCAGCAGATACACGTCCTTACGTGGTGGTGATTTTCTCAGCTAACTGTCAATACGGCGGTGTCTGCGAAGTAAAAACAAGATTGGAGATTTTCAAAAAAGAGGCAGCTGTAGAGAACTTTCTTATTCGATTTAAAATCGAATCCATCTTTTCACCCGAGAAATATTTTCAACTTCGAATCTGAAGAAGCGCGAATCTTATCCTTCTCAGACGCTTGACCTCGTCGAGTCGATAATTTAAGCCCTGAACGAGTGGCTCAAGCTGGATTTTTATACAGAGGCAGTGACAATCGAGCAATTTGTTTTTCTGCGGCTTAAGTATTTACCAATGGGCAGATACGGACATCCCAGAAATTGAACACGCGAAATACTGGTCCGTGTGTGCATATCTAGAGAGAACGTTTGGAGCTGACTTCATTAACCAATACAGTAACTTCCGCATTCCAGAAGAGGAATTTTATCGGGAACGAGATTCGGGTTTGCTACTCCCGAAGAAACAGCAGATCCAACGCTAACGAGAAACCCTTTAGTTGAAAATGAAGAACCGAACATAACCCCCCTATCTGAAGCAAAAGAGTGTGACACATCTCAAGAACTTGTGTGTAAAGTGTGCTTCGATGTTCGAATTAATGCTTTAACAATGCCTTGTGGGCACTGTTTTGGATGTCTGAACTACTCGGCTAAGCTTTATTCAAAGGAATGCCCCATCTGTCGCGTGGTTATTTTGGATGTAAATCGTATTTATATTGTATAATAAAAACACTCGATTGTATTCAATTCTGTTTATTTCAACATTACACGTAAAACAGTTACAATTTCATTAAATTCTGAATAAAACGCTCAACAGTTTTATCATTTAAACTAATATTACTGGAGAAATGAGTCAATATCTCAGATAGAGAGCAACCACGCGAGCGAAATAAGATGTAGTACACGATATAATATCTACAGACTTCAGATATCAAACTCTGTAAGGTTTTTGAGTTGTAGTCCAGGATGAGGAGTGAGAATCTAAAAAATCTGTCAAACCATAAACAATTGGATGTAGACCATAGCTATCGAAAAACTCAGCAGATCTTGGATTGTTGAAGAACATAACAACCCAGTGTTCTCCAGGAGCAGTGCTCGGATTGGTGTTAACAACATAACTCCCAGGATACTCCACAGTAGGTAGCTGATCTTTAGGATAAACACCCTTAAAAAGCTTTTTCGCGTAGGAGTCATTCCTCTCAATCTGTAGTGTATCCATCAGTCAATACGTTTCTATCAGTCGGTCAATCAACCAATTCTGCATGAATTACGACATTGCTTCTGTTGGAGGAGTGTTAAAGTCTAGACAAATGTTTTTCATCAACTCCAGATGCGCACAAGAAGCCCCAGATCTGGCGCAAGAATTCAAAACTTTTCGTAGTTTGATGACAAGAAAAAACTCAGGCTTATCACCGCCAACAGACATAAAATTTCACCATCTCCGAAAATTTAGGTAGAAATCTGTACAGTAGGTTTTATTTTTCCAATCACAATACCTATTTGAGACACTTCAAAACTATTATGCTGCAGTCATCACCACACTCATACAAAATAAGTGCCCAGACCCGGGTTTGAACCGGGGACCTTTAGATCTTCAGTCTAACGCTTTTCCAACTGAGCTATCGAGGCAGTAATGGCCAGCACGGGGCTCGAACCCGCGACATTAACACGACACTATAACCGACTGAGCTAACCGGCCACTTGTTGAAATCCCAGAAATTTCTCTATTAAGTGAAGCAACTGTCTTTGATGTTATGCATTTAACGTCTGTAGGAAATAATGATTGTAAAATTTTCTTGAAAAAGTATTACAGATTTATCTAGTTACAGTGCTTCGCAACAAGTCTCCCGTTTCAAAATCACAAATTCTTTTCCTTTCTTACCTACTTATACTTCTTGAGGGGTTGCTGATAGTTATTGTTTTAGGCACTGTATCAGTTCTGATGTGCTAAAGTAAGATATTCATGAAAACCGTAAGTTTTAGACCTGCAACAGTTTATAAGGGCAATTGATAAAATCATATTTTCTTCCTCCTAGCCAACATGGAATTAAATATTCTTACGCTTATGACAAAGACCTATGTATATTAATGTTTAAAGTTTTTCAAATCTGATTCTGGCTCCAACATTTGGAGATTCTTCAAAGCTTGTGAGCATGTCGAGTGCAACATGTAAAGACAACAAAACAAACAAAAGCAAATGTTTGGAAATATGTAGTTTTTATCTAATTTGCTTCACCACATTAAACTTTTTACGTCAATACACTTGAATTCATACCAAAATTTTAAAAGCTAATATTCATTGGTTGAAAATGCAGTGGGAGACTTTAACATTTCTTCAGATTTATTCACTTGTTAAATTCTCACCAAATATTGAACACGTTGAGACAACAAAAGATTTTTATCTGACACCCTTGCGAATATTTCAGTTGAAGACCACTAAGATACATTGTGCACGCTCAATGTACTGGTTTTCGATTTTACCACAAAACAGTTTAGTGGTCAATGAGCGGACTAATATTTTTCAATCATCACACATTATTTTTGCACTATGTAATACTTTTGCTGTATGTTTATTCAAAAAATTCTATCTTATAGTGTTTTCAAACTTAAATTTCTTTGCTGTATATTCACATTATTACCTCTGTACATAGCAGTAAAATACAACTTTACCTCAACTACTCTAAAAAGTTTATGTATCCAATCTAATATTTGACACTACAGATTACCGAAACAACATCAATTTTTGATTATCTTACAAGTTATTTTATGCAACTAAAATCAAACTAACTTTCTGTGGTGGGTTCTATACGGTGTACCAGCTGCAAACTTATAGGAATGAATGAAACTTATATCGCCACTACACCTAATTTCGAAAACCACCTGTCTTCAATCCACACCTAAATCATTCTATTACTACTTTTCATCTCCTATTTTGTTTATTTGCAGTACAAATTGATATCTTTCTAGTGATTGTCTCTAACATATTGTTGCATAACATCCAGGTTACCTCAATTTTGTGTATGAGAAAACTTCCTAGTTTACAACTCGTGGCCATTAATCTAAGAGTAATTGATAATATTACCTTGACAGATATTGTTCTTACAGCTGAGAAAGTAACTTTTCACTAAACTTTTTGAGAGCATACTACAAAGTTGATTGGGGTCATCACACGATGTTCACATTGACCAAGGTTTGTGCTGCATAGAGATGGGTTATTCTAAACAATTACATCTTATTTCTAAATTTGCTAATACTTAAAACTGCAAGCGACTTTAGTAAATAATAAACATTTCAAATTTCAAACTTTTCGATCTTTTCAAGAATTAAAATCTATAAATGTGATAATTTCAAATAATAAAGATATACAGTGTGTCCAAAAAATAGGTACCGTTCAAAAATTTACGTATTTTCCATCATTTTTTCACAATAAGTCGGTACCGTTCAAAAAATTCACGTATTTTCCATCATTTTTTCACAATAAGTCGGTACCGTTCAAAAAATTCACGTATTTTCCATCATTTTTTCACAATAAGTCGGCACCTTTCAAATATCTTCATATCTTCCATCATTTTTTCACAAAGAATGAGTTTCTCATTTCCCATATACATAACTGACATTTCATACTTCAAAAAATCCACGTATTACTTTAGAATATCAAGTTCGTTGGATAGTCTCTTC